>JASCZW010005645.1:47500-155554 GCA_034211315.2 Aedes japonicus
GGGAAATATGCGGGAAAAAGGCGGGAATTTCAAAAGCCATCGGGAATTTTTGTCATATGCAAGGAACCATACTCACTCCTTTTTCAAATGATTTGAGTAACGTTTTTGTCATTTACTCGGTCCACCGATCTCATTGTTCAAAACGTAACGCTTAGAGCATCTTCAGTGGTGGTCTATTTTAACATTCTTTATAGTTGATTTGCATCAGCAAACTTAAAAAGAACCAGCTAAAACAGACCAACTTTGCGTTCCCCGAACCGGTGTAGTATTTCTTGTTGTTAAACCGACCAACACCTATCATCTTGTCAATCTTACAATATCCAGAGATCAGAAGTTTTGTTTTCTTCAGAGACCGAGGATTTTTCGCAAACTTTTTACCATGGATTGGTTTGAGTGGTGGTGACCCCTGGTGAGTGTGTGAATGCATGCATCTCATTTAAACGATATTAGATAGTGCTGATAGTGATAGATAGAGCCACGCCAAGCTATGACAAGAAGCACTTTCTGCAACGTTTTAACATGTCAAGGGATATGATCCTAGACATTATGCGACAACTAGAGTCAACTAATGACTTTTTCCAGCAGTTGCGATGCAGCTGGATATGTTGGCCTTAGTATTACATAGGCGCACTAAAGCTTAATGGGTGTTGGCGTATGTCCTCAGCTAGTTCTCTCGATGACAACTTGGGGGTTGGTGACCTTGAGGAACTTTTGCAAATCTGTCCTTAAGACTTGCGCAGTATTTACGTCCCTCAATATCGGAAGAGGTGAAGAAACTGATGGACAAAAATTATCTCCCAAAAGTTCGAAAAAAATCTTGTAAATTCAGTGCACTTAGAAACTCAGGGAACTTATCAGAAGCTCGGTATACTTTTTAGATTTGACTTAGATTTTCCCGAGGTTTAGCTATTCTCCCTGATGTCAAAGGAACATACCATAAAATCAGGGAACTTTCCAGAAAGTAAAGGTTCTTCCTAGAAGTTCAGACAAGTTTCCTGAAATTCAGATTTGTTTCAGATTGGAAAATTCAGGGAATTGTCCACGAATTCAAGGAGCTTACCACGAGTTCAGGGAAGTTTCCAAAAGTAAAGGGTTCTTCACAGAAATTTAGGTAACTATCCGGAAATTCAGGGGGCTTCCAGAAGTTTAGAAAACTTATCAGATTAATTTGGGTATTTTTTCAGAAGTTCATAGAACTACTCAAGATAATCAGGGAACTTCCCAAAAATTCAAAGAACTTGCCAAAAAATAAGAGAATTTCCAATAGAGAACAGTCAAGAAATTCATGAAGCTTTTCAACGCTTTGCGGAGCTTCTTAGAGGTTTAGTGCACTTTTTAGAATTTCATGAAACTTGCTAGACATATACAGAACTTCTTAGAAGTTCAGCGAACATGTAGGAGTTCAAGAAACTTCCTTGAAGTTCAGGGTTTCTCATGAATTCAAAACGCTTCTCAGAACTTCAGGAAATGCTCATGAAACTCCTCCAAAGATCAGGAAACTTTCAAAAAGGTCAGCAAACATCTCAGACGTTCAGGGATTGTCCCAGAAATTTAGAAAATTTCCCAGAAGTTCAGGGAACTTTCCAGAAGCTAAAAAAAACTCCCGGACGCTCAGGCGATTCAGCAATTCAGGAAATTTCTCAGTAGTCCTGCGATCTTCCAAGAATTTCAGAAAACTTCCCCCAAGATCGGGAAATTTTCCAGAATTTCAGAAAACGTCCCAGATAAACAGAAAACTGGATTTTTTGAGCATTCGAAAAGTTAGGAAACATTCAATGATTTTTTCCATAAGTTTGGGGAGATTCCTAGAACTTCAGGGATCTTTCCATGTGATCGAGCAACTTTCCAATCGTTTCGAAAACATCCCAAAAGTTCAGGGTATTTAAGTTTTAAGAAGAATTTAAACTACACACGATAATTTTTCGAACCCAACCAAAACTAGAATAAAGAAACCAACTACTTTTTAATCAATTTCATAGAATTTCCACCTATTCACAATCTTGGATATCATAAAAAGTTCTTGTACGGTTTAACAACATCTCGGTAATGCTAACTATTCCACAGAAATTGCACGGCTTCCAAGATTTTTTGTTATTTCAATTTCTCGTAAGTTATTTAAATATGTGTGATATTCTGCTTTTTATCACAGAATATGTACCTGCTGGAAGTTAAAACAACTTCTGGGAAGCGAAATCTGATTTTCTAAGTTTCCGTCATTTACAGAAAGTTGTTCCTATTCCATGGATGATCAGCAAACTTTTTGGAAGTTCAACCAAGTTTCCAGAAACGTTAATAATTTTTCGGCAATTCAAATAACTTCTCTAAAGTTCCACCATTTCTCTTCTCGAAAGACAGCGAGCAAACTTCATGGTTATCTGGAAACTTCCAATTTTTTAATTCAACTGCCGAGAATCAACTTCTGGCATGTTCATTATAGATATTTCCACCCAATCATCACAGATATTCTGAAGTTCACTAAATTACTTTTTTAAATAGTGCGTTCAGTAAGAAACTTAGAAGCTTATATAAGTTCTGAAATGATGCAAAAGAGATCCGGTATAAAACAAAATTTACAAACACCACGTTTGGTCTAGAGAAATAAATCCAAACCACGATTTGAACCACCATTGAAGATGCCCTTAGAAGATCTGGCTACACGGCTGTAACAGGTGAGGCCAGAAATGAACTTATCTTTCATGTGGTGGCGAATGTGCTTTTGTAAGGGTGTTAACATATGGTGAAAGAAGAATTTGGGCAGCTGTGCTCAATGCCGTCTGACGTTGCTTGCCGGATTCCAGAGAAAAGAAAATGGTTTGGACAAATTTTGGCTACACGGAAAAAAATCCGTGCCCGGATCCGTGAACTGCAGTCATGAATTTGAGAACAAGCAAAAATACACCGTGAACTGAATCACGTAATCATGAACTAAATCACGTTTTTATGTAAAAATCCTGAAAACGTGAACTAGTTCATGGTTCGACGACATTTTGATAACTGAAGTGCTAATCTCAAAATCAAAATAGAGGCATGATGCTACATGCACACATCTTCAAAATGAGGGGTGTGCAAAATTTTTAAATGCACGATGAAAGTAAATGCGTCAAGTTTAAGTCGACCAAATTTTGATCGAGACACCCTTTATTGTGAGTCACATTCATCCCATAATATAGACTGCTCACAAAACACAGAAGACCAATATTAGTGCTCGTCCTGCATTACAAATATCAACATGTTTAGCAAAAGAACTTTGATTATAAATATCACTTAGAGGTTTTTCAAATAACCAGTGCCTCTGTTAAGTGCTATGACAAGCATAACAGAGAGAACGCAAAAGTCCGGCATTGATCCGCCCATAACCCCACAGTTCAAGCCGTGTCTTATGGGCACACCTCATTGAATTGAAACTCCATCGGAAATGGCAACAATGCGCATTCTAGCACTCGACCCCGATTTGGACCCCGACGTGGACGGTAACGACACGGACCAAATTTATTACAATTTTATGCTTCGCTTGCAATCCTGCCCAATCCTGCCCATCCAGATGCAAAGGAAAAGTGGTGTCATGGCCCCGATCCGTGCCATGCAATCTGGTCAACAGCTAGCAAGTTATCCACACCTGGCCAGTCGGGTGGAAACATCCCGGAGATTCCTCAATTTTCGCCCTTCCATCCTTAGTTATATGTCAATTATTTGCCGCTCCACAGGACCACTCGCTCGGTTCGTTTCAGGCCGCTCCCAAATGGTGGCAAGCAACCAGAACCCAAAAACGACTACCCACCAGCAGTGAACGAGCTGAGCTGGTGATGAGACAAGACAAGCTACGGATATGCCTTTTTGCCTGCCTCAAAAACCCCCCCAATCGAGGCAGGCCGTGTTCGTATCCCCGGACCGAACGTTGAGAGCGGCACCGGAGAAGTAGATTGACTTTCTTGATTGTATAGAGTATCCTCAGCATATCGTCGTTGAAAAACAAAGTTGGAATTGTTTGCTGTCCGAGAATGGATGGTTAATACTGGCGCTGCTGGGCAGAGGTGGGGTTTGGTAGCATTAAGTTTCCTTCCTTTGAAAGTGCTATGCCTGTGTCTGAGACTTAACGGGGTGGATGGGTGGAGGACTTCACGCGCTACGGAGATTTCTGCGTTGTTTCAAAGTTCGGATTTTTTTTGCGAGCGGTATGTTGATGGATCCAGTTGAACTACTGCACTAAACCAGCGGTGGTTGAACGAACGAGTTTTGCACCGAAGGGCCGTCACTCACCGATCACGAGTCGATGCATGTTTGGGTGAGTTCCACCGACCAGCTGACTGTTTTCGTCGATGGTCGATGAACGTCACTGCGCATGTGTTTGGGAAAATGCTTCACTGCTTCAGACCAGGCTGGACATTCTCATCGAAGGTCTCAGTTATCCTGTGCCTTAAAATCTCATACACACTTTTTAATTATCCATGAATAGTTCCGCACTAAGTTTCCACCAACAATGACAAAAGTTCCCGTCCGGAAATGGGACAGGCAGTATAATCAACCATCAAAATTCAAACTCAATTGGGAGCAAGTTTGCAGCTAAACTTTTCGCTTTCGGAAGTTGATAAATATCTGAACTGCAGGAAGAAACACACCGCCAACGGGTAGAAGACAAACTTTTGCTTCTTCTCAAAACTGAATAAACACTATCGCTCACTCTACACGTTCAATTAATTATTCAAAACTGAATTAGCAAGTTTCCGCTTTCACTCTGGCGCCCTATTCACTTGCTGCCATCCAAGCAGGCAGAGGAGGTCACCGGTGTCGTAGTAACCCGAGAGCAAGTTTTTCGTTGACTGTTTGAGGATCTTTCAAAACTGTGTCATCATGGCACTGTGGGATGCAGCACGCGCAAAGATGGAAGAGAAATTGATTACGCTCTCGGGGGCACCACGGGAAATGCTTCGTTCCCTGAATCCGGACCAGGAAGATTGTCGGCCGTTCAGTAGACAAACTTCATGGATTGACAATTTAGGTTGATGAGCTACTATGATGAAGCTGTACTGCTGCTTGAAAAAGTTCAGTGTTGAGAAAGACGCTGCCCATCCGTTGATCAGAACGATAAATTATGTATTTTTGGAATCCTGGTCTTGTTTCGATGAAATAAAGTAGTTAATCAGTCGAAATAGAGGTTTTTTATTGCACTTTTAGGTTTTGATTTTGATGAAATGGTAATTGCCTGACATCAAAATGACATCGCTTGCTGCGAAATATTGAATATTGTACTTTACGAATCGTGATAATTGTCCATGTTATAATTCAGACACTAAGATAACATCAGCTAAAATATCTAAAGAGTGTATCGAATATAAGCTATCCACATACATTTGCGTTGTACGCATGTATTTGTGATGGTTTTTTATGCTCTGAACACTGCATGCTGTGCGTTTGACTGTCAGCTTTCTTTTGTTTACTTGTTTGTGCGGTTCAAATTCTGCGTTTTCAAAATGTCGCGTATTGAAAAGGAAGTGACAATTAAGGTTCTGGACACATGGCTAAGTGAAAAAGGTAATACTATGCGAAAATTGGCGAAACGGTTTGGAATTCATCATGCGAGTGTTAAAACCATCATTAATAAGTTTGGGGAACACTATTCTTTGGATGAGCTACCAGGAAGAGGCAGAGAACCCGGTTCTTTCATCCCGAAACTGGAGCAGAAAGTGGTATCTCTAATCATGAAGAACAAATCAATGTCAATACGTGATTTGGCCAAAAAAGCAGGAACGAGTGTCGGAATGATCCAGCGTATCAAGAGGCGAAACCACCTGAAGACCTACAAGAAGCAGAAAATCTCGAAACAAAGTGCAGAACAGAAGAAGCGAGCAGCAACAAGGGCCCGGAAGTAGTATTCGCGTCTTTTGCAGCGTCCGGATGCATGCGTTTTGATGGACGATGAGACCTATGTAAAGGAGGACTCAAAAACCCTTCCAATACTTTACTGCCGTCGTTGGGGAGGATGTGAGCGATGCGGACAGGTCGATTTAAGTGGAGAAATTTGGTCGAAAGGTACTGGTATGGCAAGCAATATGTTCCTGTGGTTTGAAGTCAACCATTTTTTTACACTCACGGAACTATAAATGCGGTAATTTATCGATCTGAGTGTCTCCAGAAGAGATTATTGCCTTTATATAAGAAGCATAGTACACTTCTACTGATTTGGCCGGATTTAGCGTCGGCTCACTATGCCAAAACCACTCTCACTTGGCTTGCGGAAAAGGGTATAGATTTCGTTGAGAAAAATATCAATCCACCAAATTGCCTTCAGCTTCGACCCATCGAACGTTACTGGGCAATCGTGAAGAGGGTCTTCAAGAAGACTGGTAAGGCAGCTGGGAACATGCGGGAGTTCAAAAAAATTTTGGCTCAAGCGTCCAAAAAATGCGATGCAACACTTGTCCGGAACTTGATGAAGAACATTCGATCCAAAGTTCGAAAATTCGTGAAGGAATAACTTAAATTTCATCCGGTCTTCATTATGTTCAAGTTTAACCTCGTACAATAAAGGATCAATTTTTTGTATGAATAAAATATCGGTTTTCAACATAATTTGAATGAAAGTTTGTGGATAGCATATTTTCGATACACTCCTTATATCTTTCATTCTAAAAAAATAATCATAGAGCTTCATGGTGATAGAATATTTTCTTCTTAAAATCACTACTTTCTTCTTCCTTTCCTCTCCATGATCGCGCGATTAGGTCAGATTTTCCACATCGGAGCACATAAACTTTTGATGGATCTACACTACACTTTCAGCTTGTTTCAAATAAAATATCTCTAATTTTTATTCACACGATAAAAAGTTACATACTTTTTATTATCTAGTTCATTTATTTGGTAGGTTCAATTGCGATATCTTTACGGAGCTGATAATTTTTAAAACAATGACTGACTTAAAACTAGGGTTCGTAGGACGTTGGGCCGTTTACTCACGGTTTACCGAGATTAAAATATGTGACATTTTTTTGAGGATGGGTTGAACTGAGGAACATGGAAGTACCATTCTGTTGTCTCATCAGATAGTTGTAGCCAGCGCTTGAGCTTTCCGTTATCCCATTTGGTTTGCCAACTCTAAAGGGTACTCTGACGTACTAAATGAAAACAAACCATCATCTGAAAATTTGCTATGATACAAATCGCCTTCCTGTGCGCCCACTTGTGCGACCGGTCCGCTTACTCATTGCCTGGGGTTGAGCAATGTGAAGGGATCCATACAAAGGTGATCAAATATGATCTTTCGTCCAACACACTCATTTGTACCCTTAGTTTTGAAAGGAAATAAGATCAGTGTTTACCATGTTTCATCGACCGAAAGGCCTCCATTGTACCTACTGAGGCTATCCCAGAAGATGAAGTTATGGTCTGCGGGCGTGTTGGAAATCATCTCCAATGCGAAATTGATTGCTGCCAACTCAGAATCATAAACAGAACAAAGTTCCTGAAGTTTTTGAAAGGCGTAGAGCGTCATTGAAGACACCGTAGTCAGTGGATCCAGTGAGGCGAGACCCATCAGTGAAAAACCTTTTTTTTTATTGACGTGTTGGTACTTTTCTGGAAGAATGCACGGAATAATGATCCGGAAAATCCTGTATTCTGTAGGAATACACAAAGTTGATCCGGAATCCCATGAGATGCTTGTTTCATCGAAAGATCATAATGGATTGAAGAACTGCTACAGGTGAAGTGAACACGGTCTGGAGTATCTCACTGAAAGCATATATCCGACGACATGTAGTGGTGTTAAATTCGCATAAATCGAGATGGTGTGTTTAGCCCAAACATTCTGAGCAAAAGCTCCCAGAACCGATTCTGGAGAGGTTCTACTCCTGCCAGAACTTCAAGACTCATGTTATACGTTGAGCCAAGAGCAATACGCAGACAAAGATGTGGAAAAAAGTGAGAGTCATACTCTAGAACAGAGAGAATAATTGTTTAAAAAAGTGTTATGAGGTCTCTCGGATCAGCAGGCCATGTGCCACAAATTGAACAGAAAGTTGGTCATTTTTTGGAATTTTTGCTTCAAATACGTAATGTGGGCATTCCAAGTGCACTTGGAATCAAACCAGACCCCAAGGTATTTGAAAATAACGATTGGGTAATGTCTCTGTCCAAAGGGGTTTGGGTTGGGCTTGGTACCGCTTTCGAGTAAACACTATCAGTTCAGTTTTCTGCGGTGCGAATTCGATCCCTTGATTCCTAGCCCAAGAAGAGGTTGTCAAGGGATCCCAAGGTTGTCTAGGATATTTTGCAATGGTACTTGCAAGTTGTCAATATCTTTGACGTAGAAGTTATAAAAAATGAGGCTTAGACATGAGCCTTGGAGCAGGCCCATGTAACTAATTCTGGAAGTTGTCAGTTCTCTACTGGGAAGATCATTTTCTTTTCTGACAACAAATTGTAGAAGCAGATAATTTCTCAACTCCATGCGAAACGCTAGGAGTGGACAGTCCACTCCTAGTCCATGCGGTTGTGATGACATCGCTCACGCAGTTTGGCATTGCCCGGATAATGATGCCTCCAGTTACGACTATTGGATATCCTAGTGTCCCGAGGTAGACAACCCTTCCACGAGGTAAGAGATGTTTTGAAAATGCGTGATATTCCCTACATGCAAGCGATTTACGAATTCATTTGTTTGCTGGTCTAAGAGTGTAACGTCATCACCCCCCTTCCTCCCACTCTAGTAAATTCCCTACCATTTTGTCCCAGTTATACTATCCTTTTGTTTCCGTGCTACCTGCCCAGCAAGCTGTGGTCACCCATCTGCGGCTTAGTTCCTGAAAAGGACAACAGGGATCGAGGATTTGCTAAATGTCGCAACCAAAAGCTGCAAATAATGGCTTGAATAAGTTCCGTTTCCAAACGATAATGTGACGCATTAACCACGAGCTAGCCACGAGTAATTCATATCCCACTTTTACTAATATCGAAAAGTAAAATTTTATGTACATCAATATTAATATCGGCTCCGTAAAGTATTACACATGCCTGAGCTTAACAAATAAACGAACTGATTAAAAAAAAACTGCGATATCTTCCAATCGCCAAATTGTAATATTTGAATTGTCGAAAAATAAATAAACCAAATTTTAAATGTAAGGCAAATGAACTGTAGATCAGAGACCAATGTTGGCATTCTTTTAGATAACTTTATTGAAATCCATAAATTCAAGTTCATGCAAATGCATTTTTAGCAAATTCAAGATAAGTTTATCGAATATATTCGTTTCAATTTTGTTTTTGTTGATGTAAACTAGCATTTATTTTCGGCTCTTATCGTGCCAATATTCACCATTAAATTGAATGCACATATGATTTGAAGCATGATACGGTATAAAATAAACTCAATTTGTTTTGGATATTTTGCTATCAAACAAAATTTCCCGCAACGCAAGACCGTTTTTCTTATAAATTATATACTGTTAAATAAATCAGAAGAGCAGAGAATTGAACAAAGCAGAACAACAAAAACCAACCGTGAAATATCACCGTGAAAGCTGTTACCATTTGGTCCTATGCTGGTTTTGATGGCAGCCAATAGGTTTTGTGAGGGTTCTCAAGTCACATATCATCTTTCACTAGAACATTTTCAAAATCTCTATGTTCTTGTAAAGGTTTCATTAATTTGTTTTCACAACGGTCTAAAGAGTGGGTCACTTTGTACAAATTTCGACTTTGAAGATGCATAGAGAAGGTGTTGTTGGACATAACAGTTTTGAATGTAGTTTTTTCAAAAAAGTCGGAAGTAGTGCTGGAAAACAACTAAAATTGTAACTTGGGACACGCTACTGCGAGCCAAAGTTTTACAACAATAGCTACTGCTATGATTCTAATATACTATACCGTCGGCGTCAACAACCTTCACCGATGGATAGAACAGCAGCACGTAGCTTGCTTTCCTGTTGCTATGATGTAGCTGGGTTAAGATCGATGATGATGATTTCCGATATTATTTTATTCGGTTATTTCTGTTGCACTCTATGAAATAGCGAACTAAATGGTGAGCTTCCGTTTCTATCGAGCACTAGTTCACGTTGCACTGCGTAAGAAATACAAAATACGGGAAGTGAAACGTGTCTCCAAACGAGTACGTTTGAAGTACGTTCTTAAGCCAGCAGAGTTGTGAAGTTTATTATGATGGATTATTTTTAAATAGTAAACAAGTAAAGTGTGGTTTAAATTTTTCTTTAATATGAGCAAAAGCATAACTGACCGCCTGAGATTGCTACTCCGTTATTGCTAGATCATCTGTTATTACACAGAAAACCATCAGATGCCATCAGATTAACTGATACCCTCAATGTCTAAAAACTGGTGATCCCAAACTAAGGCAATGCCCAAGCGAACCCCCAGATCTCACCGGGAAACAGCTTTGTTGTTTATTTCTGTGTTCACTCGATCAAACAAACAGACTACGTGCAATACTCGATAGCAAAATAGTGCGGAATATAGCATCGACACAACCGTTCATAGCCGATGCTCAAAACAGATTATTTTGTTCGTAAGGATTCAATTTGTACAACTACATTGTAGAAACTATTTTACTACTGAAACTTATATCTACCTCAAATAATTTGCTCTAAAGAGAGCAATCTATGCTTTTCTTGATGAAAATCGTCAGATCGAGATTAGCGAAGGTTCAATTACCTACCGACAGTCTTCAATGAGTTCGCTAACCCTATTTTCAACAAACCACCAGACGGAAGTCCTAATGGGTATTGCTTACTGTTCATTTCCTGTAATAAGAGCGTTTCGTTGGAACGGGTCCACACCACCGTTTTTGGCCCTTCATACAACAGAATAGTGAGGATTACAGGCAGAGACCAAAATTTTCGCCTACTTGAGAAGAGAAACGTCCTTTTTCACCCGCTTGGAGAAACAGATGAGAATGTGAGAAGCGAGAGACTATTTTACGCTCACAGCAGTATTCGTGAGAAAAGGAACAGCGATTTATATTTTTCGGAGAGCATGAATAGCTGATAAATCGTTTCGTTTTCAGTGAATTCTAGATGCGGATAATTCTTTTTCACTTACTTTTTGACATCTGAAAATGCACCAGCCTTTAGGGTTGTTTTATTCTATTATGATGCGATAATGATGGTCCATGGCGGTGTGCACCAGCAGTGTGCACCAGCTTGACCTTATTTTCGGTTTTTGCTCCTCGTTTACGATACCTAGTATGTTTTCAGAGAAATAAATGACATGAGAACATATTTTCGTTGAATTTTGGAACGAGATATTTTCGCATATGCAAGAGAGAGGATAATGAATTATCGGCGAAAAGGAGAGATGAAAATGTGAACGGTTCGCTACTCATGGACAACCTGCTTGAGAGAGAGCATGATTTTTTATCTTGCCATCACGAGGAACTATACGCAAGTCCTGCACTGATGTTGGGTTCCTATCACTTCACATCACATTCTGTTTTAACTAAAATGTTCGACTTTATGTGAACTGTAGAGGGAAAATACAAAAAAACCCTCTATATAGTGGGCGGAATATTATAATTTGAGATAACGCAACGCAGACGTCTTCCGAATGTGGTAGATCGACAAGCAATCGGTGGATAACTACCTGGTATGTACCTCATAGTAATATTGAACTGTAACAATCAGATTTATTTTTTATAAAGGTTATACTTGAGTCACCAAACTAAGCTTAATGAATATTAACTTATGGTCCGTGGATCGCCGTGGATAGTCCTGATGGTAGCATCTGACCGCTGGACGGCTGCCACATTAATTTTCCGGGTGCTACTTCTGATGCTGTTTATGCTTCGTGTCCTTGGTCTTCGTTGCCTTGTATGGCTCAATAGATTGGTGGTTTGGTGTTGTACCAAATGGTATATCTTGCTCCGGAACGTTAGTGTCTTCTGCATGGTGTGATGATGCCTTGTCGACCGAAACATGCCGGTATCCCATTCAGGTAGTGTAACGTAATGAAAATTGGCTGCAAGCACTCTCTTTGGTAGACTGGTTAGTTAATGGCCAAGCCACTTGATTTGAACCACAGCATTGAAGATCCCTTTTCGGAAATTGCGATGTATAGCATCCCTTTTTTATGCTTCCCTTAGCTCAGTCAGTAAAGGCGCAGCTACAAAGCAACACCATGCTGGAGGCGGCTGGAGGCGGCTGGGTTCGATTCCCGGTCTGGTCTAGAAATTTTTCGTTTTGGAAAAGTCCTCGACTCCCTGGGCATAGAGTATGATTGTACTTGCCACGCAATCATAGTAATGTAAAAATGTTAAATACCTGGCATCGTAAGCACACAATCAACAACTGTGGAAGTGCATTTAGAACACTTAGTTGAGAGCAAGCAATTAGCGAATCGTGAAAGCAATAAGATTGAAATTCTTAATTATAAGAAGAAGCATCACTTTTTGTTCGAACTTGTGCTCGAATATGTACTTAACCTTTGGAGAAGTAGATTTGTTCTAGGTGTAGAAACAGTCGTTTCCGGATATCTAGGACTAGGACAGGGGAAAGTAGTTTTTATCGTCCAGAACGAAAGACCTTCTACCGGTTTGCCGGATCATCCAATGGCACTGGGATTTTTCTCTTGAACACTGCAGATTTAGCGAATTACACGCTGTATGCCAATTTTCAAAACGACAACTTTTCGGAAAACCATTTATCCAGAATTAAACTGTGAGTCGATAAGCTGATTCGACCCATCGTTCGAAATGCTTCCTTTTTTCTAAATTTTTTAGGTGTGTTGCAAAAGTAAATAACATTTTCACATACTAAGGAAAAATTATAAATTTTTCGTTAAGTTTTAACCATTGATAAACAGGTATCATCACAGAAAAAAATATTCAGTTTTAACAAGCGCGTAAAATTTCTCCTCGTTGAATTCTAAGCCAAAGGAAGCGTAAACAACGAAATTGTTTGCATTTTCATGCCATACTACATGGTTTACCGATCTTTCATACAACAGGCTTGTTCAGGCGTTATCTGGTTTTAATTTCCGTAAATATCCATTATTTTCTGCCAAATCTAGCATTCCCTTTATACGTATTAGATAACGCAGAAAATTCAATGTTTTTTTTTATCTGTGCACTTACTTTAATGAACAGTCATTAAAAATGTGCACATAATATTTCACCTGGACAAGACATTAAACTCATTACGATTAAAGAGCTTGAGAGCTTCATTATTTTTGTTGGGTCGTTGAACTACTGCGTCCATTGAATTGAACTTTTAAGAGCTTAATTAGTCGAGGAATGGTTTCACTTTTCCAAAAACGATCTATTAGCAAATAAACGGCATAAAAATTGTCGAATTAACGAAAGGTCTTAACAATCCGTAAATTTGATCAATTTTAATATTGGGCCTTTTACCAAATCGAAGACAGCGAATGAAGTGTCTGGTTCGTTGAATATGTTCTTTTCTGGTTGCGATTTTCGTCGACGTTACTAGTCTTTGAGTTATATAACCGGCGCCGGTGGCGTAGTAGTAAGCGTCACTGATCTTGATACCCCCAATTGGTCTGGGTTCAATCCCAGCCGAGGTTTGTGAAATGTTTTTAAGGCGAAACTCTCTTGGCTCGTCTTTTTTCGGGAGGGAAATAAAGTCGTTGCTCCCGGCACATGTGTTGATAGTGCGATATATGGTGTTGGTGCCTCCCTCTGCCGGTGAACCAGCCTAAACCTTAAAGCAGAAAATAAGTAATTTTGTAGTATTTTGCGTGCATTTATACCAATTCTTGCGTTGGAGGGTAGCGCGGTTCTAAAACCTATACAAGTGCATCAGTATTCACAGTGAAAGCCAGTTATTGAAAGGCTAAAATATTTACCTGCACTTAGTAATTCAGAAAAAGCACCAAAAAATGAAAAAAGTGCCACTAAATTATTAAGGCCTGTGCCAACAAATAATGTGTGATCAGCATTAAAAAATTAGGAATGAGCAATAAAAGATGAGAAAAGATCTTCGGATAATCTAATTGTGACCGGTAAATCTATCAAATAAAGCAACAGCTATTAGTATATGTGCAATTAAATATGGCAGTATTTCCGCCAAATTATGTAATTTGAGCACTAAACTATTCGCATATGTCTTTTAATTTTGTTGGATTTTCCCATAAAAACAGTAAAATGAGCAATGGATAAATAAATATCCATTGCTCATTTCTGTTTTTATGGGAGAAATCTAACAAAGTCAAAGACATATGCAGAATAGTTTGGTGCTCAAATTACATAATTTGGCGAAAATACTATCATATTTAATTGCACATACTGATAGCTGTTGCTGTTGACAGATTTACCGGTCTACAATTAGATTATCGAGATCTTTTCTCATCTTTATTGCTCATTCCTAATTTTTAATGCTGATCACGCATTACTATTGGCACAGGCTAATAATTTAATTGGCACTTTTTCATTTTTATTGCTCAAATCTCTCTTTTAATTGATGATTAATTATGCTGCCGTTATTGAAATACTGAAAGAAGACAATCAAGAAGTTGAAAATCGACCACCGCGGAATGCCGCCTTATTACTGACTGACTAGACTATCGGAAAGAGCTCGCAAGTCGTTCCTGCCATATTCAATTTCCGCTTAAGGTAAACCACCGACGTTCATTATACATTCTCGGGCCGTAGTTGAAGCACTGCACCACTTTGCGGCAGCAGCTACCAACAATAGGTACATTGTGTGCAACGGAGGTGCGATGGTAGCGACTGACGGTTGTGATTTTCCATCTACCGTGTACTTGTACTTTTCGTGAATCACGATTCGTGACGGAACAAAATGATTAATTAATGCACCTTCTTGCGCTGAGTGCAATCAGCTGTACGCTCTAATTGGGAATCGTTCGAAGAATTGCCTGCCCATTTATTCTCGAAAGTGGTGGAAGATTCTAATTAATCTAAAAAGTGATATGATTTTCGTCATCAGCGACGACCGACGACGACGACGACAACGCAAAGTAGAAAATAATCCATGCGTAGCATTTTTGCTCAACGATTCCAAACAGGTACTCTCACTCAGTGTATGCTGCTGCCGTTGATCACTCCGGTTTTTGATGTGGCGGTACCTATCGTTCATATATGGATACAGACTGAGGGCAATGCTGAGAAAAGCAATCAAATCAGCAATGTGGTTTACCTCACGGAAGCCTGCCGGCCAAGTCATGATGTGTTTTCCATGTTTTCTCTGTTCTGGAATAGACAACGTGAGACTCAATTGAGGTCGATGGTAGAAGTTTATACTAGTTGTTACTGAACATTGCACTTGTTTTCTTGTTGTGAGAAAACATTAATCACATTATAATAACAATGTAGTCATTACATAAACTAAAAGTACAGAAGCTAATTGGTTGACCAAATTTAAATTCGTTATGAAGTGTGCAATTGTTTGAATTTAACACACGCTCATCAATTTTCATTATCTCCATCGCCAATACGGGAAATTCAAATTGCATAATTAGCATTCAAACAAGCAATAATTTGGTGTCATCCAAATTCATCATCCTTTATTATCATTGCCATTATCGCCAGCCTTATGGGGTGATTTGATTCAAATTTTTCTGTTCAAATCGATGCACATTCACAGCGTTGAAGGAGCTTCAGATTGTTCTCGTTTGCATCCTCAAAATACCCATCCATTTAGGGGCCACTCATATATTGCGTTACGCAAAAAACCAAAATCCTTGTAGCCCTCTCCCACAGGTCTCCGAATTGAGGAAATTGCTTAGAATACAGCGTAAAACAGTGGCTTTCCGTTAAAGTGAATACATATTTTTATCCATCATGGGGTATAGGACATAAAACATATCTCCCACACCAAGTTCCCCCCCTTCTATGACTACGAGAAGAAAACGTCCAAGCTGACCGGAGATATACAGTACAAAGAGCATGTCTAAACTTACCGTCATTATAATGAAGTATCACACGAAGGAGAATGTTGTCTTTTGGCCTTGGCCGAAGACGGCCGACACTCATTAAGTCCCCCAGTTGCGACCGATAGGAATTTTTTGGACGAACCTCAACAACCTTACCAAGGCCGAAAGAGTTTGAGAAGACGCCAGCACCTAATTTTTCATCTGTCATAAATAAAATTACAGTCAACTGGCAAGGCATCGAAGTAATTTTTGAGAGACTTAATTTTATAATAAATTTGGGTTTGAACCCGGTTTTCCAATTTTCAAAGTTTGGGTTACCATTACTCAATTTTGAGTAAATCCGGATGAGCGTGATATAAGCATATATAATTGTCATGCTTTATACTCCTTACATACAGGCAACATTTTACTCAACAGTGATAGGCTTTTTTTTATCAACGAATGTATGTTTTCTTTTCAATTCTGTCTTTGCACGAAGTGTTTGTATTGAAATGTACCCGAAATTCTGTTATTGTTATTGTATGAAAATCAGGACAAATCGTTAATTTTGAAGAATAAATCAGAACGCTCTAAAATGATTTCAAAATTAGCACGGATGGCAACCCCATGTAACAGTTGCAGTGATACCTAATATCGATGAATGAATTGCAGAAGATATTGCGAACAATAAAAGTAAATCCAGGACTCTCGGATGGCAAAATTCCAATTAAATATAATTCAATAAAAAAAACCCGGAGGATTCGTCTACGCCAATGTTAACGTTGATGGACTTTGGGTGGCTTTCCGGGCCAAGTTTGCTAGAAAATTTCTGATTTGGAAAGGGATTTGCAGCTGTTGACAACGAACTCAAGACTTCGTTATAAATGATAAAAAAAAACTCTGTAAGGATGAGTAAAAAATGGATTCTACCATTCATTATTGCTGTGCTTTAGACAAATATTGACAGGGCCTTGTTTGGTTCGGCAGAAATTGAATGGAAGTGAATGATAAAAAATGCAATGTGATCACCTGCGCATGGATACACTCACCGATAGTATTTAAATATTCAATGCTTACTGCCGTGGTACAACGAGTCTCTCTGGTTAAGGACTTAAGATTAACAGTGGATTATTAGTTGCGATTTGCAGAACACATTTCATCAGTAATCTCTAAAATTTAGGCTGCACTAGTCCTTATCAAACGCAACCCAAAAACATTTACGTGTATTGTCAAAATGCACAACACGTTTCAGAGTTTCTCAAATCCCTACCTAGTTAACGACGAGTTTCCAGAGGACAATTAAACTGGAGATCACTTGAATGTCCTGCAACATCATGTGAGGAGTGTCGGGTACAACTCTCGTGTTTCCGGCACAGTTGCCGAACTTCATACATGTTAAGAAAAGAACTATCCAAAATTAAGTAAAAAAAAAAACTCAACGTTGAGTTGAGTTAACTCAACGGCAGACGAGTTATTAGTACACGACACTGAAGAAGTCTGCACATTGTAGACGAAATACGCGTATCTGTGAAGATAAGCAAAGGTAGTTGGAATTGAATGGAAAAAGCTAATTTTTCTTCTCGTTTATAGTTGAGTTATGTCAAGTGAAGTTAAAAAGTTGATGTAGGTTAAATTCACCCATTTAATTAGTAATGGCAGTTATACTCGAATTGGTTGCATTTCCAAAGCTGGAACAATCTTGACTTGGTTTTGTAGCTCGCCCAGAGGTAAATATTAGGTTATTGCATCTCATGAAAATATTGAATAATATGCTTTGTATTTCTTGTCTTATTTCTATATTTCTATCGCGAAAAGTCGCGAAGTTGCCGGATAAAATTTACAAAATGGTAGCGTCGTTAGCAACTAACTATTAAAACATGCGAAACGGATGAAAAAACGTTAATTTTGGGTACTTTTTTCTGAGCGTGTAAGAAAAGAATATACTGCACAGATGAAAATAAACATGTAAATTTTTACTTTTTTATTTTTTTTAACACTTTTTTAACAACTTTCTTGAGCGTATTAGTAGAACGATTGTGATTGGGAAACTAGGACTCTTTAAAATTAACACATCATTCACTTAAAAAAATAAAAAATAAAACATTGAGAATCTTTTTTCAAATTATCACTACAAAACGCGAGTAATTTTTTTTAAATTCCACTAGAGAAAGCTTATCTTTTAACAGATAGGCCTATTTTGTCTGCGACTTACAGACTTCTTCAATGTCGAGTGCTTGACTTGTTAAGTTTTTTTTTTAGTTTTGTTTATGGATTGCTATGCTTTCCGCTACATTTAGTTTCCGAGGGTTTGTGATATGTCTTAAAATTTGTATGTTATTTAAGTTTTTTTTTTAAGTTTAATATTAATTAACAAGCCTGCAAAAATGGTGTTCGACGGAAATCCGGTTGGTAAAAGACGACGTGGGGCAAGACCTAGGGGGTACAAGGTGCCCAAGGGATTGAAGAGGAGCAGCCTCGAATCGGGCATTATGGAGGGATATTGTGTATCAGGCTTTGTTATAGTATTGTGACGTTATGCCATGTAAATAAAAACTAAATAAAAATAAATTAAGTTTGAAAAATGAAAATCTATCAGAAATGCGTAGATTTCATCAACACTAGTGAGCAAAACCCGAAGCATTTTTAGTATGAACTTCGATCGAAAACACAATTATTTTTCAATTTTCCCCAAATTTTTAATATGACGGCAAACATGTCTTCTTCGCTCAGAAGCACAGCCTACTCTTCATCATTTTAAGTTGTTTATTTTTACTAGTACAAACTATTTCAAAGCCAAAGTTTCGCAATGCAATTTGGCATGCTTTTGCTACATTTCTTATAGTGGATCGCTACTTGGAGAAAAATGCAACATATCTTCTCCCAACCCAAATGCCCGCACCTTTGCCTTGACCCCTTTCATCAAATTTTGGGCAATGCTTGCTTACTTACTTTAAACCACACTTTTTTAGTTCAAGTTCATTTTCTATCAGTTTTGGAGTTTTTACGAGCTTTGCCTTCATGATTGCCCAATATTTTTCAATTGGGCGAAGTTCCGGAGTGTTTGGAGGGTTGACGTCTTTTGGTACAAAAACTACATTATTATCTTTGTACCAGTCTAAGACGGGCCGGGCATAGTGACAAGATGCCAAATCCGGCCAAAACAGTGTCGGGCCATCGTGAGATCTCAAGAAGGGCAGAAGTCGTTTTTGGAGGCATTTGTCTTTGTAGATTTATCCGTTGACGGTCCCAGAGGTGATGAAGGGCTGACTCATTTTGCCACATCCGCAGATCGCTTGATAGACAAGGAATTTTTTGGCGAATTTCGACAGTTTCTTCTTCCGTACACTCTCCGGAACGGCCAACTTAGAGGTGGCGACGTAGTTTTCTTGCACGAGTTTTGGCCACCGAGTTCTGTTTATCGCTCCGGTTCGGTGCCTTCTGGACCTTGTACACATGTAATCCAGAACGTTTCATTGTTTTCTGCACAAAACAAACTGAAACTTTCGCATTTTTCGCTACATACCTGATCGAAATGTTGGGATAACGCTTAAATTGGTTCAATACCATCCTGGCCTTCTCCGGATTTGATGTGCCACAATCATTTTTCCGCTTCTCGCATAATCACAAACCATTTCTGGACCGTTGCCCTTATTGTTAACGACTGTTTCCGTTATTGTTACGACATTCACCCTTATAGTTGGCAACTATAAACTAACAATCTCCTTTATAGTTTTAACAATATTTCATATGGTAAAAGGCCAAATAACAATATGCTGAATAGGCGGTTAAATTAGGTTACCATAAAGAAATGACAATTTTCACGAACAAAATTTTTGCTGTACTCTATGCCATAAAGTTGGCATATAATCCAGACCGAGCGCAGACAATAAAAAACCTTTCAATGACAATATGGCAAACATTAACAATATGTGTAAGTGTAGAGGTTGTATGGTGCAAATGGGATTAAACTAGTCGGTAACAATAACATAAAATGTGATAATATTTCTTACATTCGAAATATAGTTTTGACTATTTATTCAGGTTCGAACCTCATGTCTGAAACAATAAAAAAACGCTGGACAATTCCACATGATTGCGCTTTTTATGTCAATTACATTTTAAGTCGATAAAGTAGATCTGTCAGTCCTTCATGCAACCACCAGAGAGACGTTTCTTTTTAATTTGTGACAAAATATTCGTAGCTCTTTGCATTGTTTCCGTACAATGCACGAATGTTCTTTCTGTGCCAACAAAAGCTTCGTGCTTTTGACAGTTGCGCGTGCAATTAATTACGAATGTATCTTCATAAAAAGAACAAATCAGTTTCGTTGCCGAAAACAACGAATGGATTAGTGAGCATTACTTTCGATTTTGTAATATAAACTAAAATTAACTTTCAGTGTAGATGCCGGAACGGGCGTATCCGCCGTCCACAAAGTGCCGCACGATGTCCATTTTCGACGCGGCTGGGTGTCGTTCCTAGAACGCTCATACTTCTGAACAGAGTTGCTTCACTGTTTTTGCCATCACGGTTAGAGTTCGACTGATAGAGCTGTCAAATTTTGTCAGCTGACTCTTGGGTTACTATGATTGATGCTGCATGGGTAGTTTCGTCAGTGCGGGCGAAGGTAAACCCATGAAAAATCGTTAACGGTGGAACTGGTTTACCAAGAGAAGTTTGCCGAACATCGGTGTTTGTAGGAAACCGGATGTCCGGAGAGATTTTCCCGAGTCCTTGAGTTGAATTTGATAGACAGGTACAAGCCGGTTCAGCCAAGAATGGCTACGGTGGCAATGCAGCTAAGGGTCAAACATGAATTACTTCGATAATAATTGTTTTATAATATCGAAAAACACAATGAAAGAAAATGCACGTCAAACTTACTACCCTAAGCTGTTATGGTAATCTGAATAACCGAAAGAATTCAAATCAAAAGATGTATCGGATGTATTGCTTCATTACTGAAAAAACAGCCTTTGACGCGGCTGGGTAGCTCAGTGGTTACCCGTTCTGCTTACTGAGCAGATGGTCGGGAGTTCAATCCCAGGCCCGTCACCTTCCTTGCTATTTGTCACTTGCCTCTTTCTATCACCACTAGATTTAAAATAAAGAGCAGTCTACTGCGCTTTCATTGATCGCATCACTTACCACAGTGAATCCATGATCTATAAATAACCTGCCTCACTAACACAAATATATCCTTCCCTTGGCAATTGTCTCTAATAACAACGATTGTCAAACTAATCATCCTATTTCCCCCTCCCCAAAGACCGTGAGGACGTAGCCGGCGGCGGTACTGATCTATAAATAGAATTAGTGAACTTGTACATTGAATATGTAAAGCTACTCCCAAGCACCATCTATGTGGTTCTCTGTGCAATTACACTAGTTCTGATCAGTAAAGGAGTAGCAACTACGATGTTGCACGGTCTTTTCTTTAAAAAAAAAAAAATTACTGAAAAAACAGCCTTCCTCTTTACATCCAAGAAATCGTTAGCACACCTCTTATGATCAAGGTTGTCAATATTGTCAATTGCATTTTTCGAAAACTAGTTACCGTTTTTCTTAGGAAAACGACAAATAAATCAATAAAATGGAAAGCGCTCACCTGGATAATCAGCATCAATCAGAAAACGTGTACCAATCGGTTCGTTTTCGAAATCCATTTACACAGGATGTTAGTTCTATTCAATACACAAATGATGTTTAGATATGACTCCGGTCATAAACACAGCATCCACTATCACACGCGATGGTTATTATTGAGATTCTAATAAGCATAAACTTCATCACACAAAAAAAAAATTACGCAAAAAAAATAAAATAGAAATGAGAATCCCCTCTAAAACTTTCGATAAATTGGAAGCAAAACGCTCTTTAAATATACATAAATCATATCGGTCTAGAACATTGAGAAAACTATTTGAATTTTTGTAATCAACTTAATTTGACTATGAATAGTACATTTCAGTAGTGTCTTTAAAACACTGGAAATGAATTAAAATCCTGCACTTAGAACTTTATAAGATATGTAAAGACTTAATAGAAATCTGACATTTTCTAGCAAGAAATAATTCTTCTTTTCCTTTTTTCTGTTATAAAGTGGCTTACAGCCTTAGGATGTTTCACCACCTGAGGGAGCGTACACCTATCGAACTCATCAACTGATGAACCGGGACCGGTTTATCTCCCTTTCAAAGGGTCAAAAATCTTAACGACATCGGCTGGGATTGAACTCAGTTCAATTTGGATGTCAAGTAGAAGTCACGCTTCCCCCCTTCCCCCTTACTGCGTGACATAATTAATGGACCTTCCCTTACCACTACACCATTGACGCACATCTCCACCCAATCGCCTTGAAATAACTCAAAGGACTAATGTAATAACACAATTTAGCTAATATTTGCTACTGTTTAAGTAATGTCTCTTTCAAAAATGAATATTTTTTCAAATAAACCATCATAATTTTATCGAAAGAGAGCAGAACTGCTGAAAGAAAGAAAGCAGAACTTTAGCGATTTTTTATTACAAAAAAAAAGTCTGTCACAAAATGATTTAAAACTTATCTTGAGACAATTTCCAGAGAAAAAAAAACACAATAGATTACACCCAGCTGCTTAAAATTCAATTATCTTTCAATTTGCGGAAGCATATGCTATTCTATCAGATGAATAAGAAGCTTTTTTTTTTAATTTTCTTCAATGGAACACTCTGATCATCACTACTTAGTTTAAAGAAAAGATTTTTTTGTAGACAAACTTATCGATTTTCTTGGAGAAGCTTTCCATTTTTGACCACTATGAAAAAAAACGAATAATTGCATCTTAAAGCGTGGATTTTTTCATGTGTGGTTTGGGTTTGTGATAAGTTTGTTACGCATCAAAAATCATGAATTATATATTGGTTGAAAAACAGCTTGTTATTTGTATCTATTTTCGTGAGAAACATTTGTTATGAAAATGTGTTAATGTAGAAAATCTTTCAGTAGAAGCATAGCATAAGAAAACATAAAGAAGCCTCCCTCCAATGTAGAAACGTGATGTAATTTATGAATGCCGCATTGACGACGAGAATCGCCACCCACTCAAAGAAAGGAACGCTCCAAACCGTTGCAAATTGCACCAACTGCAAACTGTCTGCTAATTGTCATTTGCATCTTTCTTTGCTCGTTTCCAGTAATGACCGGATCTTGGATGCTGCTGCACTTGACGACACTCTGCGCACAAAGAGCACCAACACCCGTATAGATAGCAGCATGGATCGGTGGGCATTTTGTACTGCATCAAGCAATCTGACATAACCGGTGCAATTGAGTTGGCTTTCGGAAACGTTAGTCAGCGGTATTAATTAAATTAATTTGAAATGTAAGCCATCTCCAGGTAAGTCATAGGCAAAACGTGTAAACTTACTGAACTTTCCGGAGAATGGATTGGTTACATTGCCTGAGATCAACCAAATCATTCTAGCTGGGAACGGTTTGTGGTTTGTATTCTCGAAAGACTGAATGGGGTTCATTAATTCAGAACCCACATGAAACGAGCGAAACAGGCTGCAGGTACCAGGAGTGTAGTCCGGGGGATCTCTAAAATAATTGCAGCTTTAATTTTAAACCAATGTAAAATTCTTAATCATAAGAAGGGGTTCTGATTTGTATTCTCATTCTCATATCTTGAGAAAGTGAACAACAGCATTCACTTTTTTCATATCAATAATGCACCATAGATTTTCTTTAATAAAATTATATTGATGCGTGTGAGGTCAACTAGACTACAAACAAACAGTTGAATAGCTCACCTAGCGTGGCAGTGAATTTAAAAGTACTCTCATCACATTTCATTTACAAACAGGCTTTTAATCACGGCTTCACTCTTTTCATCTTTTCGCTGCCTGTTAATTCGTTCTGGAGGTGTGTCAAGGATCCCAGAAGGATGTACAATAAGTACCTCTTTTCATTAGCAGCTTAACCGCACTAACGAGGAGATGGCATCTCAAGTGTGGTGGAAGAGACTGCTCTTCGTCATAGCACCGTGTCGTGTTAAAACGTGGTCGAAAAAATAACACACACAATTAGGGGAATGTGGGCTTAGAAGAGCCCTAGGCAAAATAAAAGGTTTATAATTCAGCTAGCCGAACATGTGTTTGAGGATCCGCTGGCTTTGCCGGTATGCCACTTTTGGGATTCCAGATGGTGGTAGGACTTTGTTTGTCTAATTCTTGCGTGAATAGAACGGAATTTTTGTAGGTTAAGCTATGATGCAGAATATCAAATCAATAAAATGTGTTGACATAACGTCTCTCGGAGCTATCGGGATCAGCTGTACCAGATTCACTTCGAGAAGAACTCGACGTGCATGAAAGTCCTGCAAAACATCCGAGCCTTGAATCCTAGAGGGTTTGAGCTGTTTAGTGGAATACTTGTAACTATAAATTAGAAGAAAAATTAGTAATCTCCATTTAATTCCAACTACCTTTGCTTATCTTCGACAGATACGCGTATTTCGTCTACAATGTGCAGACTTCTTCAGTGTCTCGTACTAATAACTCGACTGAATGAAAACCTTCGCCACCTGCCGTATATATACTATTTTCTAAATACAAATCGTTTACCTATCATTATGTTGTTTATACCTATCTTATTATTAGATTGTTTATACCTATCCTGAGTCAAAAACAAGTGTACTTAATATCTAACTCGCTTCTTTCTCATCTATACCTAACATACTTATTGTGTAGCAGCGGGTGCTCCGCTTCGTCGGGTTTGATGTCGTTTGGGTAGTAAGTTGAAGAGCCATGTGTAACCGTTGCCTTGGTCTTTGTTTAGTAGATTTGTGTTCTGTTGTTTGTTTATTTCTAAGCTTTCTGCGACGTCTAATTTCCAGGGTGTAGATGTAGTCCGTAATATTGTGATGTCATTTGTCGTTATGTCGTGATTTTCCGTGAAGATGTGTTCTGCGACTGTTGATTTGAAGTTATGTAAAATTCCTTTCTCGTTCTGTATGACAGCCTTAGTTACCTCCGCTAGATGCTCCTTGAACCTTGTTGCCAAGGTTCTCTTTGTTTGACCTACATATATTTTGCTGCAGTGTTTACACTTGATTCTGTATACCCCTGCTCTGCCTAATGTGTCTACTGAGACTTTGGTGGAGCCTAACATCGATGCTAATTGGTTGTGCCTACTAGAAAAAACTAAGTCTAAGCCAAATTCCCTAAGTCGTGGTTTAAGCTTTTGTGTAATGTCTTTATCGAAGGGGCGGATACACGTTTTAGGGGTTCAGGTGAGTCTGAGAGGGTTGTTAGTGATTTCCTATGAAGATGTTTTTCCTTTTTGTTGATTATCGCTTGAATTGTCCTCTTTTCGTACCCATTGAGTCTGGCAGTTTCGAAGATATATGTTAATTCTTTGGCTTTTCCAATTTAATTGAGAGGAAGGGTCAACATCCGGTGGATCATGTGGTGGAAAGTGGCAATTTTGTGCTGAAAAGAGTGGTTTGAAGTGTATGGGATGACTCTTTGGGTGTTTGTGGTTTTTCTGAAGATTTCAAACTCTAAAGGAGATGGCGACAATAATTCTCTCTTTACTAGAAGGAATGCGAGTTTTCCATCCTTTTCTATTTCGTGGGTGAACTTAATGTCTTTGTGGAGATTGTTGATTTCTTGAAGAATTAGTGAGAGATCGTCTTTTTTCACTACGGCGAAGATGTCGTCGACGTATCTCCACCAACGAGTTGGGAGTAATCCTTTCGCTTTTAGGATTGTCTCCAAATTCGCCATAAAGAGTTCACAGAGGAATGGGGATAGAGGATTTCCCATAGTGAAGTAGTTCTCTTCCATGCAAAGTCGAGTCAGCTTAAGGTACATCCGCACCTTTTGCTTCCATGTTGTGTCATCCCCCTGTTTCAAAAGCCAATCTTCTAGAAGGTTAATTGCGTCCTTGATCGGTACGCTAGGGAAAAGGGCCGTGACGTCGAAAAATACCATTACTTCATTGTCATTTATATGACCTGATGACTGTAGCTGTTGTACAAATTCTTGGGAGTTGCGAACTGAGCTTGTTGGGAATTGCTCGGAGATACCTTGAAATTCTTTTACTAGCCATTTTGCTAGCTTATGGGCTGGAGATCCTACAGATGAAACAATCTCCCTCATTTCGTTTCCGGGTTTGTGGACTTTTGGGAGGCCTTTAATTCTGGGGAGGATGGGGTTTGGTTCGCGAAGGCGGACTGCTGCATCCCCTAATACTGCTATACACTTCTTTAGTGTTTTGTCCACGTGTTTCACCATGTTTGGTAGGGGGTCTACCCGAAGCTGCCTATAAGGGCAATTATTGATCTTAGAAGCCATCTGCTTGTCGTAGTCCTCCTTATCCATGATGACGACTCTGTTGCCTTTGTCTGCTTTTAGGTAATAAACAGGCTTTGACTTCAACTCATTAACGATGCGAATTTCCTTCTCGTTGTTGTGTTTTTGTTTCTGTCCGTCCTTAATAATGTTCGAAGTGATAGCCCTGGCGGTGTTTTGTAAAGATGTCGGAAGAGTGTTTGAAATTGCTGTCTCCACGTCGATGATGATCTGTTCCACGTCGGGCTTGGTTGTAACCGCGTATCTTAATCCTTTGTTGAGATGTGTCAGTTGTTCTTCCGTGAATGCGGTCGTCGATCGGTTGACAACCAGTCCCTCAATGGAGTGGACCACCGGTGTCGTGTTGATGGTGGGTGTGAGTGTGGCTTGTTCCTTGGTGTGATGTGTGGTCCGAGTCTGTTGGGATTCTATTCTCAGCTTGTTGAGTTTCCTATCGAGAACCGTTCGTTTCCTATTCGATTCGCATTCCTCTGCTACCTTGACTCGGGATAAAAACTCCTGGAATTTTACGGGATACTCCTTGGCTAACTTCAGGTGCAGAGAATAGCACTCCAAAGTTTTCCGGTCCAGTTTGTTGAATAGTCGTTTGATGCTGTCTTTGATGAATTCTGCTTCCATTTTCCTGACGATGTTGGCGGGTGTCGATGTTTGTATTTTAATCCTATGACTTACTGGTACAACTTTATATTTTAAGCATTTCTTCAGAAATGCTACGACCTTCCTAAGTGCGGCGATGGTTTTCTTCAATCCGATCAATTTGTTGGGCTCTGACGGCTGGGTTGCCATTATGAATCTTAGAGGGTTTGAGCTGTTTAGTGGAATATTTGTAACTATAAATTAGAAGAAAAATTAGTAATCTCCATTTAATTCCAACTACCTTTGCATATCTTCGAAAGATGCGCGTATTTCGTCTACAATGTGCAGACTTCTTCAGTGTCTCGTACTAATAACTCGACTGAATGAAAACCTTCGCCACCTGCCGTATATATACTTTTTTCTAAATACAAATCGTTTACCTATCATTATGTTGTTTATACCTATCTTATTATTAGTTTGTTTATACCTATCCTGAGTCAAAAACAAGTGTACTTAATACCTCGCTTCTTTCTCATCTATACCGTACATACTTATTGTGTAGCAGCGGGTGCTCCACTTCGTCGGGTTTGATGTCGTTTGGGTAGTAAGATGAAGAGCCATGTGAGGAAACCGACGATCCGGTATCAATGGCCAAACCTACCGCCGATCCCATTAAATCACCGTCATGTAAACCGCCCGTCAGCTTCCGTCCATCATCGAGCCGCGGCAGCCGCCGCCCCCAATCCAGCTTCTCCTCCAAGCTGGGTCAATCCGGGTTGCAGTACCTCCACGCAACCACCCGCCGATGGACTGCTCTACGAATCGGAGCAAATGGTCGAGTTCGTCAAAGTGCTGTACCGCCAATTATGTTCCTGCCCCTTGACGAACGATCCGTAACGATGAAATTTATTTTCAAACATGGACCATAATCGCACTATTAGCATCCTCATTTGGAATGCTCACCGAGACACACCTTAAGCCGGAACTCAGCATTTAGGATACCGGATTGTGCGATTTGTAGCGGCTTTAGTGGAGGAGGAGTTGCGATCGCCCTGCGCTACAACATCAACTACCATCTGCTTCCGAGTTTTCAGCTACAGTCAATCGAGGCCATTGGAATCGAGGTCGAAACTGCCCTTGATCACAAGCTAACCTCGGAGACAGGGGCAATTTATCATCGCTGGTGACCTAAATGCAAAACACGAAACCTGGGGGAACACCCGGTGAAACCGAACTCTGAACCCACCCTCTGAGCAACTCTGAACCCATTGACAGACCCATTAAAGAACTTAACCAATTGCGCAACGCCATTCGAAGGCAATGCCAGCGAACTGGTTTACCAACGCTAAAAAGTCACTATAATCGAGTGACGAAAATTTTTAAGGCCAGAATGGTGAACCTTAAGAATAACAATTATGCCGACAAGATCCGCTCTCTCCCAGATTGTGCTAAGCCGTTCTGGAAGTTGACAAAAATTTTAAAAACTAAGCCAAGGCTCATTCCACCGTTGATCCCACTAGACAACAATGGCTCGTTTGATAATTCCTGCAGAAAAGGCTGCTGAGATAAGTCAACACTTCGCCAGCTCCCTTAATCTCGGACAAATCATCGTCAGTCCACATGTAGCTGCCATTAGCGCGCTTCTTCTTAACATCCATTTAAGCCCCAACGACTTCTCAGAGGAGTTAGAGATCTAAGCTGACGAATTGTTGACTTATATCAAAGCGTCTAAGAACATGAAGGCCCCAGGTTTCGATAACATTATGAACTTAGAGCTCAAACAATTGAGCCCCCAGTTCTATAACCATCTGGCGATGGTTTTAAACCACTGCCTCCGACTTGGCTATAGGAAGTCAGCCAAATTCATCCCCATCCAGAAACCTGGGAAATAGCCTTCCAATCCCAAGAGTCATAGACCAATCAGCCTTCTCTCAGGATTATCCAAGCTGTTTGAGAAAGCGAATCTTTGTCGTTGTTCAAGTGCGCTCACCGCGATACTGCAGCGAAGCCCGAATGTTCTGTCAGAATACTTCACCGAATGGAAGATCTGCATCAACGTGGCGAAGACCCCGGTCATCCACTTCCCACACTTCAATTCTTCCAGACTTGTTCCGCCTGATGATTGTAAAATGATTGTAAACAACACAACGGTGGAATCAGCTGTCTATATTGGCGTTACCATAGACAGCAAGCTTATTTTCAGGGAGCAGGTTGACAAAACTGCCACAAAGTGTAACGTTCTATTGAATCTACTGTACCCATTGATCAACAGAAGGTCTACATTATCCCTGAAAAACAAGCTTGCTGTCTACAACCAAATCATACTTCCAGTCATCGAGTACGACATGCCAATCTGAGAGAGTTGCGCAAAAACACATCACCTGAAGCTTCAGCGTGTTCAAAATAAGTTCCTCATGATGATCCTGAACCCCCCTAAAAGAACATCTGAAGTCCACTAATAAATAAAGAAAAAAAACACAAGCAGACATTTGGACATTTGGACATTTGGAGAAACACGATTGCATATAATACTAGGAGCGGTGGCAGTGAAGTAGAAGCACTACGTGGACGACTATGTGGACAGTTTTGATACCGCGGAAGAAGCGATAGATGTTGCCAGGGAAGTTATCAAGATAACAAGCGAGCAGGATTCCATCTTCGCAACTGGATGTCCAGTGCTTCGAACCGTGTGGAACAGCTTGGGTGAGGCGATTCTGAAACGATCAAAAGCCATGCTACCGGACAAGGGAGCCGCATTCAAACAGGCACTGTGGATGGCATGGCTGCAAGACGAAGATTACTTCACGTATTCGCTGTACTTCCCTGACAATATGCGGATACTTCTGAACTGTACTACGATTCCCACAAAGAGAGATGCTTTGACTCGTCAAGCGTATTTTTGATCGTTTGAGATATTGAGGTCGCTTGTTAGCCACGGTAAAATCCTCATCCAAGAGGTTTGCCGTAAGGATACGGAGTGGTATGGCAGAGTTCCACCGGAGATCGCTAAAATTTGGATACAGTGGACGTCAGTACTCAAACAGATAGAAGGTCTAAGTATTCCTCGATGTTATTTCCCAAACTACAAACCAAACAGTTACAAAACACTTGAACTTCACGTGTTTGTTGACGCCTTCATGTTTAACGAAATTCTGAGCCAGTCAAGTATCGACGAATGGCAGTGGATATTGACCAAGGTCAACGTAGCTGACGGGGTGACCAAGTGGGGGAAAGCGCCTACATGCATTGTGGACAGCCGCTGGTTTAGAGGTCCGGATATTTTGTATGAACGAGAAGCAGTATCTACAAGAATTCCGAAAGAAGACACTTATAAAAGCGACACAGAGTTGCGGAAAGGATATGTTTATAGTCATCTGTCTAACCAGATTAACCGGTGATTAACGCTCACAGATTTTCAAAATTCGAGCGGCTTCTGCGTGCTACAGCATATGTTCATCGTTTCGCCGATAGACTACGTTCATTGAAAGGATCCACAGATACTGTCGGGCTGACGAGTTAAGAAATAAAGAAGGCCAAACGAACGCTATGGATGACTGCGCGAGCTCAGACGTATCCTGATGAGATGGTCATTTTAAAGCAGATTCGTGAAGAAGGACGAGTTGATGGGCAGCTGTTAGGGTCGTCAAGTAAATTTGTGAATCTATCTTCTTTCATTGACGAGCATGAAGTTCTACAAGAAGCAACTCGAGCTGCAGAAGTGGAGATGCTGGCGTATGATCAGAAGTTTCCTATTATCTTCCCCAGTAAACATATAATTACGGAGGTGCTGTTGGATTACTATCACAGGAAATACCACCATGCGAACGATGAAACCATAGTGAACGAGCTGCGTCAGAAGTATACCGTTTCACAGCTGCGAGTCCAAATACGTCTATCCAGGAAACGCTGTTTGTGGTACCTGTCGTAATCCAACATTACACCGATTTCCGAGGCTGTTCACTCGGCTCAAGTTTGCAGCACAGACGATCTCTCCGATAGGGCAGCCGAGACGACTCACTCGATTGCTGCACCGCCGTAAATGTCGGCTCACCAGGTACACGAGACCACTCGCTCGTTTCGATGTCCAGGAACGATCACTGGTTGCTGCTACTGCTTGCTGGATCTGCTCACTGGTCTTGCTACTGCTGCTGCTGCTGCTGCTGCTGGACCTGCTCGCTCCGAATATCGTCAATAGAATGCTGTTTCCTTTTTTTTACTTAACATGTTTTATGTTTCCATTTGTTTGTCTTACATACTAATTTTTACATTTTAAGTGTTTTAGCCCATTGGGCTCTTCAGCTTTGTTTAATTTTATGTGTTTGGTGTGTTTAAAGTGTTATGTGTTTTACATGAAATTTTCTGTTCGGCCCTTGGGGCATTGTTTGTTAAAATTTGATAACCTACCTAATCTACAACTAAAACTACAATTTGAAAATCCTAGGGGTGGGGAACCAGATTCCGGATGATCTGGTGATCCGATGTCAGCCAGCGTGCCCTGTACCGATTGATAGACTCACTAAAGCGATCGTCGAGCATTTTTATTTCGGCCAGACGGTGGACCTCAGATGTTCTTGTCCTCGGAGGGGTGTTCAGGATCATCCTGAGGAACTTGTTTTGTACTCTCTGAAGTTTCAGGAGATGTGTTTTTGCACAACTCTCCCAGATTGGCATGCCGTACTTGATGACTGGGAGTATGATTTGCTTGTAGACAGCAAGCTTGTTTTTTCAGGGATAATGTAGACCTTCTGTTGATCAATGGGTACAGTACCTTCAACAGAACGTTACACTTTGTGACCGTTTTGTCAACCTGCTCCCTGAAAATAAGCTTGCTGTCTATGGTAACGCCAAGATAGATAGCTGATTTGGCCTATTCCACTGTTGTGATGTTTAGGCTTATTTTACAATCCTCAGGCGGAACAAGTCTGGGAGAGTTGGAGTGTGGAAATAGGATGACCTGGGTCTTCGCCGCATTGATACAGATCTTCCATTCGGTGAAATATTCTGACAGAACATTCAGGCTTCGCTGCAGTTTCGCTGTAAGCGCTCTTATTACCCTACCGTTGTGGACGACTGCGGTATCATCGGCGAACAACGACAGAGATCCATTTTCAGGGAGCGGGGGTATGTCCGAGGTGAATAGGTTGAACAGAAGTGGACCTAGTATACTTCCCTGCGGAACACCGGAGGAAATCTCCTGTGCATCAGAAACTGTACCTTGCAGCGAAACACGGAATGTTCTGACAGATAATGTTTAATTATCTTCACCAGGAAGATGGGAAGATTGTATCGATGCAGCTTGTACACCAAGCCATCATGCCACACGTTATCAAAGGCCTTCTCGATGTCGAGAAGTGCCATGGCAGATGATTTTGAAACAGACTTGTTCCGTCTGAGGATGTTACTGACTCGATTAAGTTGGTGAATTGTCGACCGACCACGTCGGAAGCCAAATTGTTCGTCAAGCAAAATGTTCAGCTCGTCGGCAGATGAAAGAAGCCGACGGTGGATTGCTTTCTCAAACAGCTTGGATACACCTGAGAGATGGCTGATTGGTCTATAGCTTTTGGAACACGATGGATCTTTCCCAGGTTTCCGGATGGGTATGACTTTAGCTGACTTCCAACACGAGGGAAAGTAGCTAAGTCGCAGGCATTGGTTGAAAATCAACGCCAGATGGTTAAAGAACTGAGGGCTCAATTGCTTGAGCTCCAAGTTCAAGATGTTATCGAAACCTGGGGCCTTCATGTTCTTATACGCTTTGATATAGGTCAACAATTCGTCAGCTGAGATTTCCAACTCTTCCGAGAAGTCATTGGGACTTTGATGGATATTGTTTACAAGCTCGCTAACGGCAGTCGTGTGGACTGACGATGTTTAGTCCAAGATTGTGGGAGCTAACGAAGTGTTGACCTATCTCAACAGCCTTCTCTGCAGGAGTAATTAAGCGATCCGTGGAGCGATTGCTGTCAAGTGGGATCAACGGTGGAATGGGTCTTGGCTTAGTTTTTAAGATTTTTGTCAACTTCCAGAACGGCTTTGCACAATCTGGGAGAGAGCGGATCTTGTCGGAAAAATTGTTGTTTCTGAGGTCCACCATTCTGGCCTTAATAATTTTAGTCATCCGATTGCAATGACTTTTTAAAGTAGGCAAACCAGTTCGCTGGTATTGCCGTCGGGTAGCGTTGCGCAATTGAATCAGTTCTTTGGTGGGTCTGTCAATGGGTACAGAGTCACTCACCTGATCTATTACCGGTGCATGTTGATCCCGGGCCTCGGAGATCGCTTGCTCGATGCTCTGCAGCTGCCGTTCGATGTCATCAACCGACTCAAGGTGCATATCGAAATCGATGTTGTCGTCAACGTGTTGTCGGAACCTCTCCCAACTGGCGCGATGGTAGTTCCGTCTGGTAATACGATGCCGGTTGACCGGGGAGCCAACTTCGGCCACCACCGGATAGTGGTCCGAGCTGAGCTCCTAGTGTGCGATCGGCTAGGCGATGTTGTTTCCCATGTTGGTGAGGAAGATGTCGATTGTTGAATGGACCCCGGATCTGCTCAACCGGGTGGGAGTATCCGGGCCCATGACGGTGTAATGTCCTTCTTACAGGTCTTCCTGCAGAATTATTCCGTTCCGGTTCCGCCAGGTGTTCCCCCAGGTTTCGTGTTTCGTGTTTAGGTCGCCGGTGATGATAAATTGTCCCTGCCTCCGAGTGAGCTTGCGAATGTCGTTCCGAAGGACCGTTGTTGTTCCGTTAGCGGTGCTGGCTTGCTTGGGACAATAAGCCGCGATGATGGTGATAGGGCCGACAGCAGTTTCAACTTCGACTCCGATGGCTTCGATGGACTGCAGCTGGAAGCTCGGAAGTAGTTGGCAGTTGATGTTGTAGCGCAGGGCGATCGCAACTCCTCCTCCAGTAGAGCCGCTACGATCAAGTCGTACAATCCGATATCCAGGGATGAAAATGTTCAGTTCCGGCTTGAGATGTGTCTCGGTGACGATGGCCTTCCTGTTAAGGAAGTCACCGAGCTGGTGCTGTTTCCTCTGAGATGTGCGGCTTATATAGGGAAAACGTGCGCAGCGAAAACACAAATAAGAACAGGGATAATATGATTGGCTGGAGAATGGTATAGAGTGAAAATGACGTCATTCTCTCTTGTTGATGGAGCGCTCGATTGAAATATGTAAAAGCTTTCGACGCATGTTGGATTATGATTGGTAGAGGATTAGCGAAAACGGTGTATAAATTTTCTTTGTATTTTCACTTAACGAATTATTTGGGTAATTTATAATCTCATTTATTTATATTTTTTCTGATCGGTATAATCCACTACAGTGCCGTGTTCACAAATCGATGGGCATTGACCTCTTCGGCCCATACTAGTTAAAAGTTGGAAGAAGCGTTGCCTGTCTGTCTGTTTACGTACCTGACAATCATGGCCATTCATCTGGAGGTAGAGGCTAGTTTCTCAACGGATGCGTGCAAGAAGGCGATAAGAAGGTTCATCGCTCGACGTGTTTTCCCTCAAGTGATCTATTCAGATAATGGGACAAACTTTGTTGGAGCGAATCGGGAGTTGCGGGAGGAAATGAAGAGGATCAACGAGGATTTGGGTCATATCTTTACCAACGCTCACACTCAATAGAGATCTAACCCCCCTGCCGCCTCTCAGAATTATTCACGTAGTTAACCTAGCACTTGCATTTGCCTTTGTAGTGCAGAAATTCGATGACGTGTCGTTGCTACAGTGCTAACAGAGACCGAAAATGTGGTGAACTCTCGACAACTCACCTTCGTTCTACTAAATACAACTGACCACGAACCATTGTTCAAGCGGAGAAGTTCACTACGGATGCTAAACGGATGTTAAACACACTCTGGACAACTTCAGGCGTCGTTAGGTGAGGGCGTATCTGGCAACGATAACTTGCCGGTCGAAGTGGTTCCGGGACGTAACACCGATAGAGGAAGGAGCTTTAGTACTCGAAGTCGACGAAAACGTGCGGAATAGGTGGTTACGCGGACGGGTAGTCCGAATGATTTCTGGTTAAGGATGGTGTGATTCGTCGAGCGGAAGTGCAGACATCTCGTGGCATACTGAAGAGACCTGCTACGAGGTGGTAGCTCTAGTGACGCCAATCCGAAAGCAGTGGTGACACGGGGGAGGATATTCGCAGCAACAACCCCTCGTAGCGTTATTAACAAACGGTATCGGACTGGACTCTCTGATCCCAACGGTTGGTCGACGAAGCTCAACCGTCAACAAGGATGATGAGAGGGATTGGGGGCAAAAAGGTGGAAAAAAATATAACAATGGAATATAAATTATTTCAATTTCAATTTCTAGCTTTTAGCTAATTACAGGGTGCGGCAGAAAATAATGCGAATATTTGTTCTATTTCTTTCAAATCCCACTTTCAACTAATTCAAGCAATAATATCAACATATTCTAATGCAATTATCTCTATAAAGTCCTTTTTAACAAATTTATTCAATGTGTCCTCCATTTTTATTAATAACATCTTCAAGCCGACGCTGGAAGCCAGAGCATGCCTTTCGGACGTAATCCTCCGACATTGACTGCCATGTGCGTGTTATGGTTGACTTCAGGGTTTTCACACAAGGGTGTAATGTTTTGCAGGCTCGTGCTTCAACATATGCCCAAATCGAATAATCCAACGGATTAAGATCTGGACTGCTAGGGGGCCACAAATCCTTTGGCCAAAACTTCATGTTATCGTTCAACCATTGTTGGGTTCGATTGGACGTGTGACATGACGCTCCATCCTGCTGTAGGACAAGGTTTTGTTCCTCGGAGAAGTTGTCCTTCATCCAGGGAAGCATTTGGTCCTTTAAGATACCGATATACACTTCGGTATAGATTTTAATTCCAGCATTAATGAAAGCAGGCGGCATTTTCAAACCGTTGGACGCCACCAAGCCAAACATCATGACACCAGCCGGATGTTTGGTTTGAAATTTGAATTTCACTTTTTCCGCAACGTTCTCCATTTTCTGCGGTGAAATGAACCGGTCCGTGCGGCTGTTGGCCACAGCATCGATGCTGAAAAGCTTTTCGTCGGCGAGCAGGATTATCATTTTTTCCTTCTTCAACAAGGAAAGCAATCTCTTGGAACGAGTCACTCGTAGTTCCTTAACCCGGTCCGTAATCAATTGGCGTTTCACTTTGGCTCTGAGAGATGCATGTAGGTCTTCTTTAATGATTCTCAGCATGGATTTCTCCGAAATATTGGCTTCCTTTGCATGTTTTCTTATGGAACGCACCGGGTTGCGAGCAATTTTTGCACGGATCGGTTTGATCACGTTCGGCGTGCGTGCAAAGCGCGGACGTCCGCTTCCCGGTTTCCGCTGCTTAGGACCATCATGCAGGGACTTTTTTATGCGGTAAACTGTTGCCAAATGGCACCCTGTCACCTTGATCTCTTTCGGCTTCTTCTGGGCGAACAACAAACTGGTGATCACTTCTTTCGCGAGCTTTATTTACGAATTTGCAATAAAGAAATAGAATGTTTGGATGCAGCACTTGAAAGTTAACATAAACAAAATCACTATCGACAGAAATCATTCACTATAGCTACACGAACTAACTCAATACTCAAGTTTGAACATTTTCGCATTTTTTTTCTGCCGCACCCTGTATTGCGGATAGAGCTACTGTTATAACTGTTTATCTTAAGCTTTGATCTTTTATGTAGTTTGGACGACCCAGCACATCTCAAAAAAATATTTCCTGCTTCTTTAAATCATTTCTATGGTATTGAGCACCAAATCAATCAGAATTTACCAAATTGCATGTATAAATTAGGCCTGAAAGGGTTAAAGGGTGTCCACAGTCAAATTGCATCACTTTAAACTCGTCCTCAAAAACAAATCTCTCAACCGATTGTCATGAAATACTCAAAGAATAAAATGCAATGTATAATCTTGGTTTATGTATTTTTATTTTACTGTATTTCTTTACCAATTCCACAACTGTCTTCTTAATACCTCGCTTTAGATTTTGTACAACGCTTGAACCGACGTTTTTTTTCGCTTTCAACCATGACTTGAAAATTGCCTGTTCTATAGTGACAACTTTAGGATGCTTACAAAGTTCGTGCTTCATTAGGGAACGTCCATTAATTACGTCAGGCAAAAGTTGACTTTTTTTACCCCCTCCTCCCCCCTTGTCACGTTTTTTGTATGGACCTCCAAATTTTTTTGTATGGATCGTCACGTTTTCTCAAACCCCCCCTCCCCCCTTACTGCGTGACATAATTTATGAACCTTCCCTTATAGCCCAATATTTTTCAATTCGCCGCAACTCTGAAGAGTTTGGGGGATTAAGATCCTTCGGCACGAAATTTACACCATTCATCTTGTACCACTCCAGAACATCCTTGGAGTGGTGACAAGAGGCTAGGTCCGGTCAACAAATTGTAGGAACTTTGTGTATTTTGAGAAACGGAAGCAGTCGTTCTTTCAGGCATTCATTCATGTATATTTGACCATTACAATTGAAGTTGTCACGAAAGGCTTGCTCCAAATACCACACGAACAAATTCCCTGTCAAATCATGAATTTCTTGTGGAACTTTCACACTTGCTGTTCCCTGAGAGACTCTGGAACTTGTCTTTTGCAGTCACATACTGGTTACCGGGAATATGTTTGAAGTCCGCTTCTACGTGTGTTTCATCGTCCATGATGCAGCAGTGTGGTTTCGTCAACATTTGAGTGTACAGCTTACGCACACGTGTTTTAGCTGTCCTATTTGGTTTTACAATGTTATTTGGAGTTTTCTGACCTTTGAATGAACGGAGCCTGGTTTGGTTTCTTGGATTTCTGCACGCAACTTTTGGTCAAGTGCAGCTTTTTCGCAAACGGAACAGTTGGGTTTGCGTTTAATGGCAGCAACCACTCGCTTGTGATCCTTCACACAGTACGGAACACTTTTTCTATCATTCACCTTCTTCCGATCGACAGTTAAACGTTCCCCGAAACGTTTTATGACACGAGACACTGTAGACTGTTTAATTTTCAACATCTTTCCGATGGCTCGATACGAAAGAGGTGGGTTGTTGAGCTGCGTATGCATAATGTTCTCGCACACTTGCTGTTCCTTCGACTCTATTTTCGAAATTACGATACATTTTACAATGAAACTCACGCAGTGTAAACAATTCACCCAAAATTTCTTTGAAATCAACCCAAACGGCGAAATGTTACATCTTATTGAAAGTGATGCATTGTAAAGGGTGTATTCGATAAAAATGGCTCACAGAAAATCTTCTGTAATTTTTGAATCGTATGAGTGAAAAACCTAGAAATTTGAGTAGATCTTATCCATAGTGTATTATTTACATCTGCCAAGTTTCATAGTTATACATTCAGTAGTTCCAGTCATGTCGTCGAAACAAGAAATTGTCCCTGATAAAATTGTGTGCACTCACAATCAAAATCCAGGGGCGTCCCACTGGTGGATTGCTAAAAGGCTTGGAATTGCAAATACAACTGTGTCTCGTGTAATAAGAACCTTCAAGGAGCGTCTGAGTGTCCAAAGGAAGGAAGGGAGTGGACGTAAAAGTGGTCCAATGGACAGTAAAATGGCCAGGAAAGTCGTACAACAATTCAAGAACCGTCCAAACATGTCAATTCGAGATGTCGCTAAAAAGTCTAAGGTGTCAGTCGGTTTTGTGCAGAAAACTATGAAGCGTGCTGGGTTACATGTTTACAAAGTGCAAAAAGCCCCAAACCGGAATGAAAAACAAAACATCACTGCGAAAACCCGCGCCCGGAAACTTTACACGAAGCTGCTCACCAAACCCGGTTGCATCGTGATGGATGACGAAACATACCTCAAGGCCGACTTCCGTCAACTTCCTGGGCAAGAATATTTCGTTGCCAAGTCGATGTTCGATGTTCCGGAGGATGTTCGAAAGAAGAAACTATCGAAATTTGCAAAGAAGTTTCTAATCTGGCAGGCGATTTGCGGATGTGGTGAAATAAGTGCTCCCTTCATCACTTCCGGAACAATAAACGGTGCGATTTACACGGAAGAGTGCCTTAAGAAGCGTCTCTTGCCATTCATTAAGAAGCACAAAGGATCAACTCTGCTTTGGCCTGATCTAGCATCCTGCCACTACGCTTGAAACGTATTGGAGTGGTACCGAGCCAACGGAGTCAATTTTGTGCCAAAGGATATGAACCCACCAAATTCACCGGAACTTCGTCCAATTGAAAAATTCTGGGCAATCATGAAAACGGAACTTTGCAAACATCCCAAAACTATAAAAACAGAGCTAGAATTGAAGAAAATTTGGGTAAAAACAACAAAAACACTGGGAAAATCGGTTCTACAAAATTTGATGGGTGGAGTGAAAAGGAAGGTGCGGGCATTCGGGATGGGAGACGAAATTGAATAAAACAAATGATGTAAATCAAAACTCATTAGTAGTTCTTCATTCCCAGAAAATTTCAAGAAAATCTGATAATCAGTATAATTTTGATGAGTATATATGTGTGTGCCATGCTTATCGCATACACCCTTTATCGTGTAAATCGCTTACATTTGGTATCGTAGTCCTAGGCGTTGCAAGTTCGTAAAAGTAAGTTTTCCCACATAAAACTCCATGGAAAATTAAAACCTCGGGCGCAAAAATATAAACTCACCGATCCAGTTGAAATTTTGCACAGTTATTAGAAGATCAAAAACCTTCCGAAAATTAGTAGGGAGTGAATATTTTTTTCTTTCATATGTTTCATCTAATTAAATTATCTACAATTCTGTAGCAGCAAAAATTTGTTCAAGTCATACGAATGAAAATTTCAATTTTTGATTGTGAACTTAAGACTTTAGTTATCATTCAAACAAAAAGATTTATCTTATTTATTAGATTAAATATTCCGAAGACATCATTTCTCTATAGTAAATGGTTTTCAAGCTAACAATTTTTGTCGCGTAAATTGGCCATTCGTACCATAGTGTTATGGTGAGATCTGACCGATTTTAACGTTTTATTATTTTTCCCTATCATCGCTTGATCCTGTAATGTGAGAGATAAAATGGTTATGGGCACTTGATTTCACCCGCTCCACGCTTAATTTTGAATTTGGATGTGATTTGAGGTGTTACATGTTATGTTATGGTTTAAGTAAAAAACAGGCCACTTCTTGAAGGTAGATGTCCAATGGACGTGTCCAATGTGGTACTTGATGTCACTTCCATTGCACGTAATTTTGAATTCTAATACAATTTGGGTTGTCGCATGACAGATTTCGATCCGTATCAAGAACTAGCCACTTCATCGAAGGAACCCGGATCGTGTCCAAACGTGGCCAATGTGGTTCTGGACACTTGATGCTACCACTATTGCACTTATTTTGAATTTCGTATGGGTGTCGCCTGATATGTTTTGGTAGAAGTAAAAAAAACTGATCTCTTCCCCGGAGGTACCCAGAACATGCCAATAATGTTTTGGGCACGTGATATCACCACTGTTGTATTTATTTTTGGAAGTCTAAATCAAAAAATTTCTCCGGAGGTACCCGCAGCATGTCCGAAAGTGACCAGTGTTTGAGACGTCGCATGATAGTTTTAAAACGTCTTAGATAATATCTTCAAAAGTTACCTTTACCCACCGGAACTTGTTCCTGCCATATCTCTGGAATTAGTTGATCGGTTTCAAACCCATTCAATGGGACCATAGTACCTTCCATGTGACGGTTGTTCCGGCCAATTCGGTCCAACTGTTGCCGAGAAACGTGAGCTTATTAATTTCTTTAGACACACCCGTGCACACACATACACGCGAAAGATATATCGTGTATCGTAGATAGCTTCGGGTGAATCTGACCCCGCCGTTCCCTATAGAAAACATTTCTGCATGGGATGTTCCTCGCGAAACATGTAATAAATAAGATTGCTTCAAGTGCCGATGGTAGAGCAGTGCGCACTGACGTGTGTATGTTTCGTTCGTAGGACTGGGAGGGGCTGAATTCAATGCAATGAACGTGCGCTAGACATCACCGTAATTGATTTTGAAGGGCACAGCGAGCGGAAAGCTTTTTGCGGTATTAAATTTTCGCAAGTGGACAGATTTCCCGATATGAGATTTCCTTTTGAGTAATGTATTTGCGGAAACGTCATTCTGAGTGTTGGGAGAATACTGGCGAACGAAAGTTTTAAATTTGTTTGACACCAGGGAGAAAGATCATCATATCGCAGTAATCCACGCGCGTGGGATTCTCCAAATACGAAGACATTTCATTTAAAAATATTACACACCAACCCCGAAGGAAAACTTGCACACGTGCCAAACATGGACGACTGCCATCGCTGCGCTCCCCAAACAGCGATGTATTTAAACTCCGCTAAAAAGAATAAAAGATGCTGCAACGGCCCATAAATTGTAGATGTAAAGTGGCAGTTTTAGTACAAACACCCACCCGGAATCCCAAACAAGTATCAACACAAAAGTGCACGAAACTGTTTTGGGTCCTGTCCTGCACCACCATCGGCATCAAACTGATGCGCGACGGAGAGAGAAAGTTTTCGCTTTGTTCTGGTCTGCCAGGTTTTTCTTCATCCAGTGTTGCTCCACGGCTTCAAGAGGATCTTGCAAGGTGGAAATGTAGCCGGAAAACTTTAAATTGCATTTAGAGCTCCGCTCCGGAGCGGGAACTTTTCGCTTAGTTCGAACGTTGCTTCATTCGTTGGCGCTCAAATGTCAATTTCAGGAGAAGGTGAGCTTGGACGGGATTTCAATCACAAGTTTCTCCAGTTCACCGCAAAATACCTCACCCAAAGCGATAAACGTTAATCTTGAGCAGAGATTTCCCGGTGACTTGCCGGAAAATGGTAATCTCACAATATGGAAACTAGGACGAATATAAATATTTGACCTACTTCCATACCATGAAGATTTAATTCAATCAAAAATATGGACCCGACGATGAATTCAAAAACGGTTATGTACCACAACCGAACACAAAACGTGCCCCGAGTTTGACCCGATTCCCGGGTTGGAAATCCAACAAAAAATTGAATCCATTTTCAAGTATAAATAATTCAACAATCATATCCCTTCAACCTCCTCCCGGTGCAGCAGCCAACATGGCTAACGGACGGAATGGATTGTCATGACCCAACAACGCCGACGACGACGACGCTGACGTCCGTTCGTGAAATGGGCAACTGTTCGGTTGGCCGCTTGCACAAAGCTCGGAAACCCCCCTGCCGTAACAAAAGATTTAATTAAAATTAAATACAATAATCTTCACAAAAGCACTCGTTGGCTGCTGTTTCTGTTCGCTGGAATCGAAACCACCTCCCGAACGTTACACCGCACATGGGATCCTCGCTGTCTGAGTTGGCTTGCGGCTTGGGGTGGATTCCTGAAAGGTGGAAAATCCCTTCGGTTTAAATAAAAGATAGCTAACCTTTCGTTTGTGGACCCGTGCTCTGTGGAAAGGTGAATATTAGCTTTGGTGCTTGACACTCATAACGGAGGGATCGTATAAATATTATAGTCGTTGCATTAATTGGCGCGAGATGTGTTTGGCGATGTTAACAATTATGATTCTATGAGCGGGAATTGGATCCGTTCTGGGAAGATGAGAAGATGAGTTGGTTTTCAAATGAAGTTGGAATTGAAAATTAGGGAATTTCTGGGAACAGGATTCAACGTAGTGGCTGCATTAATACAGTTTTTCAAATCTTCCGGATCCTTCCACTTGTCAAACACGCCAGCTGCATCATATGTTTGCGGAATTTTTCAACTATAAAGGGTGTTTCGATCAAAATTTGGTCGACTGTAACTTGACGCATTTCCTTCCATCATGCATGAAATTAATTTGCACAACCCTCATTTTGCATATGTGTGCGTGCATCATGCCTCTATTTTGATTTTGAGATTAGCACTTCAGTTATCAAAATGTCGTCGAAGGAAGAAAAGCAACGCATCCAAATTTCGCACATGCATGGCAAAAATCCAACGTTACCAACGTATCAAAAGTGTTCGGTGAACGTTTGTCGACAGCCACGAAAGCTGGATCGGGGGGAAATCGAAAGCCAGAGGCCACAGCGACGACAAAAAGAGTTGCCCGCTGTTTCTAGCGAAACCCCAACCTCTCCGTACAAAATATCGCAAAGAAGCAGGGAGTGGTGCCTTCAACCGTGGATAGAGCTAAAAAACGAGCTGAACTGTCGACTTACAAGAAAGTGGTGACTCCAAATTGCGACGATAAACAAAACATGTCGGCCAAAGCACGATCGCGAAAGATGTACATGACGATTCTTACGAAGTTTGTTTGCGTGAACAGAACGATGAACTTTACGTTACGGAAGACTTTAAACAGCTTTCTGGACAGGAATTTTATAGGGCAACCGGACGGGGGAAGGTGGCAGATATTTTCAAGCACATTAAACTGTCAAAGTTCACGAAGAAATGTCTGGTGTGACAGACCATCTGTACCTGTGGCGTGAAAAGCAACGTTGAAATTACAACCGGAACCGTCACCTAGGAAATTTATCTGAGCGAGTGCCTACAAAAACGTCCACTGCCTTTCCTGAAGCGACACAACTGTTCCGTTCTATATTGGCCGGTATGCTGCCAGCAACGTTCAAGTGGAACCCAAGGACAAGAACCCTCCCAACACGCCAGAACTCCACCCAATCGAACAATATTGGGCCATTGTCAAGCTGAACCTTAAGAAAACTCAAAAAGCTATTGTGAACGAGAAACAGGCCAAGGCAAACTGGCGTTCTGCGGCCAATAAAGTGGACAAGGAGACTGTACAAAATCTAATGGCAGGTGATAAACGAGCGACCCGGCAATTCGCATTCGGTAAAAAGGAAGCCTAACTGAATTTTTCTTCTGTATTCTGTAATAACTGATTTTGAAAAAAAAAAAAAGGATTTGACTTATTAATAAAAACTTTGATCGACTCACACACATTACTGTTGGACCAAATTTTGATCGCAATACTTTTCAGTAAACGTGGCTTTTGTTGGAGTACAGTTGTTCCTCGATTATGTAGAAAATATAGTTTCAAAGAATTATAAGATTGAAAGAGTCATAATAAGCTGAGGCAATGATGATGATTGTCTATTTCTTTTTCCTCTTCTTGTTGATGAAAGAGTTGTTTAGGTTTTCAGGATTTTGAGAGACTGTAATAGCTGTAATGAAATTGTGAAAGACTGTGTAAACGACACTGCTCAAGCTGAAGAACGGTATTTGACGCAGTGGCGAGTTTTCCGCAAGCTGGAGGAATGCCATTGTCGAGCCAATACCGAAGCCGAACTGCCCCAAATCCGGAACGAATGCCTTCCGATCAATATCGCTCACCAACTGCATGGTGAAGCTTCTCGAGCGCATCATCAATCGACGGCTAGTCACCGAACTAGAGTCGAGGGGAAGGCTCGACAAGAAACAACACGCTTTTCGTGCAGGACGCGGCACCGACACGTACTTTGTCGAGCTTGAACGGTCGCTGCCTACTTCCAACGAGGACTGCCTGATTGCGTCTTTGGACCTGTCGAAAGCCTACGAAACCACCTGGCGACTCGGAATATCGCGAACGCTAAAGTATTGGCAAATACATGGTCGGACGCTGAATCTGGTGTAGAGTTTCCTATCAGAACTAACGTTCTAGGTGTCCATAAGTCTCGTGAGTACCAGCTGGAGAATGGAGCACCACAAGGTTTTGTATTGTTTGTGATACTATTCCTCGTTGCGATTAGCCGATCTTCCATGTGCTGCCCGTCAAAGTCGATAAGCTTTTGTACGCGGACGAAATCCTCCTCGAGGTACGGACATTCTAATGCAGCCCCAATGCGTGTCGAGAACCGGTACAAGAGATCACCATCGATTGAACCCCCGTCCCGAAGACAAACCATCTGAGGATCCTGGGTGTCACGCTGGACCGAACGTTGACGTTCAAGCCGCACTGTAAAGCGGTAAAGAAAGCATGCGAGTCTCGACTATGGATCCTGCAAATGATCGGCGCCAAACTTCCACGTGGTTATCGCAAAAATCTGGTGCAGGTTGGTTCAGCTATAGTTGCCGTGAAATTGATCTACGGAGTTAAACAAGTGAACCGAGGAGGACAAACAAACCTGCAAACACTCGCCCCAGTCTACAACCGAATCGTTCGATTCGGCTCTGGAGCCTTCGTGGCCAGCCCGATCAACTCAATCATGGCCGAAGCGGGCACACTCCCATTCGAAATGCTTTCGACACAGGCGATAGCGCGTTTGGCCATCAGAATGGTATCGAAGAACCGTTGCAATAACACCCTCCCCTTGATTTGACGAGCATCGGATCGGTTCGAAGAACTAACGGGCACTACGTTACCAACCAACGGCCAACTTACAAGGTCTAGTGAACTAGTCTGGCATGCTCGCAAACCAGAAGTTGTGTGGGACGTGAAGTGATTAGGACGAGCCGGAGATCAACCGGAAAAAGTGAGACCAATCGTACAACAACTGTTGGCAACACGCTTCAACCAGTTAACCGTAGTCTACTCCGACGGATCCAAGTCTGGAGATGCCGTTGGGGCAGCTTTTTATAACAATGACATAGCTGGAACGTACAGTCTCTCAAAGTAGTGCAGAATATTCTCCGCGGAATCGTATGCAATAAAAATAACGATCACGATACCAAACCTGAGCGATTTGGTAGTTTTATCGGACTTTGCAAGTTGTTTACAGGCCTTGGAAACAGGGAAATCGATGGATTCAAGAGATAGAACAGGCATCATGTAATCGATCGGTACGATTCTGCAGGATCTCTGGAAACACCGAAACCGACCGACATGCCAACGAAGCTAGACGACAACCTGCCATCGATATCCCAATCCCAAGGAAACATACACTGAGAACAATCAGGCAACAAATGGTACAAATCCAGAGAATCAAAGCCTAGAGAAGTGAAGTTTGCCACTCACACATGGACGGAACAAGGTAACGTTTGCATTTAAAAAATGGACTTTTTTTTTCGGAAGGTGATACAAAAAAAGCTACGACAGATGATCAGTCTTCACGAACACACGAGCGGCGCTGAGCTTGAGCTTGGCTCTCACCAGTGCGCGTTCATCCAATACGCGCTCTCCTGCTCGTGTTTATGTTTATTGAGCACATCAAACATGAGAGCAGCAGATGAACGCGGTGTTCGCACTCAGATTCGAGCTCAAGTGCAAAACTTGAGTTTGAACATCAGGCGTAAAACTCGAGTTCAAGCGTAGTTGTTGGTGCCTCTCCTCGATCACCGACGGGCGGAGGCAAAGGCTTACTGTGTTCTGACGTAGACTACGTCTTACGGCAAGGGTAGGGTGACAATTGAAAATCTAAAAATTAGCGACCGTCACGAAATATCGTTACCAATTAAACGCTTATAACTTAATAAATGTTAGATAGATTTTCGAGATGTTTACACCAATTCTCGCGTATCAATTCAACAATCAAACATTATCCACCAACAATTTTAAACTATTGAAAATAACGAAAATAAAGGGTGACGTCTTATAATGTTGTTGTGCAGGCTTAATTTAGACCGATGCTAACAGGACCGAGAAGGTTTTAATTCAAATGCAGACCTCAATTGACCGATTCAATTTTGAGAAAGTTTGTTTGATTTGAATTTGTCTAACATTACTTTCCATGTTTTTACCAATTGGCAGCCTGCGGTGGCTAAAACAATTTTAATCTTCTCTTCGTTGCATACCTTGACCATTGTGTACAGTTTACAAATGGCTACCGTCACGAAAAATTGAAACACCGGACACTAATATCTCGATCAGTTCTTGATTGATTTATTTTTGAGTTTTTGCTCTTATAAACTAGAGATTTTTACGACTGCCATTTTATTTACACAAGTATTCAAGCTGTTATTAATAAGAGATGAAATATATTTCGCGTACATATTCATAAATCGGCGTGGGAAAATTTTAAAGAATGTTGCGTTCCGGTAATGATTAAAAAATTTCCTATCACGGACAATGTTTTAATTTTCGAACATGATATCCCGTAGTAACATTCTCTGCATATTTCAATACGTACTGCTACGAACAGTTATTCCTGATGTGTTAACGATTCGTGTTGGATAAAGTTTTACTTATAGGAAGAAATAAGTTTTGAGAAACAGTCTGAAAGTGAGAATAAGTGTTGCCAACCAGTATACGCAAATTTCGAAAGCGCATTAAGGTTGAAGGATTCATCATCATTTTTCCGTCATCATCAAAAATCTAAAGCAGTTTTTTCGTTTTGATATTAAAATTCTGGAAATGAAAATGTATTCACTGTGGTCCGTTTGGCGAGCAGCATACAGTGAATACATTTTCACTGAACTATGTTTTGATTTTGAACGAAAAAACTGCTTTTGAATTTTTGATGATGACTTAAAATTGATGACGAATCCTTCAACCTAAGATCGAACATCACGGAACATGCTCCGAAACGACCATGTACCGATGCCGAGTGAGCTCCTGTTTATTGGGAGAAACTAAAAGCACTCGAGGTCATATCATCATTTAAACCAAACGGCCGTGTTTAGGGTTACCAAATGCTTTCGAAAGAGTGTACAATAAAATTTCCCTCAATCTTACACTTGAACACTTTTTCATGATCATCAAACGTGAAAAAAAGATTCCTTGATGTCTGCCACAGTTTTCTTAGTAGATAAAATACTATCCAAGACAAATAAGCTCAAGTAACAATAAAGTGTTATAATAACAATTTAACACACAATATTATGAAATTGAATAATTTTACGAATTGGTGTAAAATATTAGATAAAACAGGTTTACAAGGTTTATTTCATAGGCAAATGAAAGCATTTCTATGCATACTGTTTTGGGTAGAATGAAAATCCGAAGTTCAAAAACGAAAATCATCAGGTCATCAGGTCTAAATATTTTACTTTGAAAGTTTTTTGAAACATGTGCACAGCAACATACAAATGAAGCAATAACAATAATTAAGTTTTGTTCATCAGTTTTACATCTTTTTTATCCAAATGAAATCTCTTCGTCTAAATGGCAAATGAAAACTATTTGAATTATATTTCAAACGATATTTGAATCATTATTATAAGCTAAAAATATCGGTTTGAACAAAAAGAATCTGACACTTTATTCAAAATATTTTCCATATGTAGATATTTCCAAATATGTTCAACTGTTATTTCTGTGCTGCCATGTATATTTTTGTCATTTTGCAAGTAAAAGGAAAAATGTGAAAGATTCCATTTCTAGATTTAAAATCGTTTTAAAATTTGAAAAGTTGTTGGCAGTGATTAGTTTTTCTTAATTTTATCATTTATTGAATAGTATTTATGAGATGAAATTTTTCAGAAGCAAAAAAATTCTCATCTCTATGAGAAATCTAGGAGTGGAAAGTAATTTATTGCGATTTGATCCTCTCCCAATTATCTGTTGGGTTGATTTTTGGCATGTACCGACTATTTTACACATTTATTTATTCAGGATCTTTCATAGCTCATAGTTTTCTTCTGCTACGAATAAAATCGTATTTTTCGTAAAGTAAACAGAAGAAGTAAGCATTAATTTGAATAGTCAATCTTAAAAATTGGTCAAAAGGGCCAAAAGTTATAAATTTTCAAAAAAATAATAACATTTTTAGAAATCGTGATTTTTCTGAGCCACTCCATCCCGGGAATGGTCACCCTACTGACGATATTAAATTTTATAGGTCTTATTATTTTCGATAAGACACAAACCTACCAAATATTTCATGGAACCAGAGGAAATATACGAAATATCAAGAACCAATTTTCAGACTCAAACGTATTTTATCTTCATTGTTTTTTTTCGTTTGGATCGATATTCCGATAGAGAAGATCTAATATTCGCGAATAAACAATTTAAGCACACATCTATCAAACCTCTATAGGGTGATTGAAAAACCGGGCGACTTCTGATTAACTCCCTGTCCGACCGAAAACAGTTTGAGTGTATTGAACGCCGCAAGGAGCAAAAGGAAATAAAAACAATCTTTCGGATATGAAGTAGTGATCCATGCGCAAACATAGATGTTTTGAGCGCGGCTGCGAGCGGCGCTGCGAACATGGCACAAAACATGAGCACGAAGATTACGCTCGTGTTCATGTTCATTTTGATGAGTGCATGTGCGCACTTCAAGAGAGTGTTCATTTGAGAGTGTATACCTCATCAAACATCTGCGCTCGGCTGCACCTAGAAGACTGCAGATGATTGCCATGGCGAACGAAAATATGCGTGTAGGCATGCTTTTGAGTTCTTTCTTGGTTTTATTTATCGAATCCTCCTCAGTTTTCGCGACAAAACTATTGGAGTAGATCTTACGCTTCAGGTTATCCTAGAAATTCTCCATGGGACGCAGCTGGGGGACGTTGGGCGGGTTCACCGACTTGGGTACCACATCGATATTCAGCCGCTTCGATGATCACTTCGAGTAGTGGGCCGACGCCAGATCCGGCCAAAACACCGTGTCTTCGCCATTACGGTATTTTATGATGAACCGCGCAGCTTCCGGCGGGCATTTCGTACTATAAATTTAAAACACAAGAGCGACTTTGACATCCCCTTCCCGCTGATTGTCAGCCACAGCAGCACCCTTGGAGAACTTGGTGTGTGACATGAACTTTACCTCGGAGCTCACTTCTTTCGTGGGGGAAGTAAAATACGAAGTGCTCTGCCAGTCGTCATTGCTTGCAGCTCTGAAACGAGTGCACTACTGCCCAGTTCACGAATTTACGAGGAAACATGCTCCCAGCGCCTAAACTTGAAACTTTGCAGCAAAATGATGTTCTACAAAATGGTTTGTTCCACTAAGGTTTATTTTGTTTATGTTAATTAAAATTAGGGTGGTCCCCATTTTCATGGAAATACAAAAACTAACATTTTTATTTGCAGAAATAGACGTTTACATTCTTGAGCAAAGTAGTAGCGCAAAAAATTTCATGGAATTTTCATATATAATTTTTTTGTAGCTTAAAAATTGACCGATTTAGAGCAATTTTCCCTCATCAACTTAGGGTGTACCAAAAAAAAATGTTTTTTTGCATTAAGTTTTTATTTCAATTCCCACCGTAAAGTTGTGTTGCGACGAGTTGTAGCTTCAACCAATCAATAGTTATTGAAGTTTTTCTAAAAAAATACGTCCTCTTCAAATGTTGATTTTTATGATTGGGGCAAACAAAAAAATTAATGTATTTATACGTCATTTGAAATTTATATGGTTCAACGTATGTGAAAACTAGAGATATGTTATTTCTGTATCTTGAGAAAATTACATTTGAATCTGGGATGGTTTTAGAAGAAAAACTTCAATAACTATTGATTGGTTGAAGCTACAACTACAACTCGTTTGAACCCAATTTTACGGTGGGAATTGAAATAAAAAACTTAGGGCAAAATAAAACATTTTTTATGGTACACCCTAAGTTGATGAGGGAAAATTGCTCTAAATCGGTCAATTTTCAAGCTACAAAAAATGTCCCCTCGTTTAATTCCTAGGCAAAGGAGATGTAAACAACCCAATTTGTTGTAGTCTTTGATAAGCCATACAACAATCTTTGCAATCTTTCATACAATAGGCTTGATTTGGGCGTTATCTAGTTTAAATTTACATGAAATCTGGCTTAAATTTACATGAAATTAGATTACGCAGAAAATTCATTTTTTTTTATCTGTGTACTTTCGTCAATGCGGGTGAAGGCAAGGGGTGTCTCACATAGACTCGATCAAATTTATTATTTGCAACAAATCTCAATTCCTGAAAGCAACAGCATAAATTTAAATTCGCTGCAAATCGATATGAATCAACTTGACTGTTAATCCGCAGATGTTGGATTTAGCAACGCTCAACATAAATCAAATGTCAAATCGGTACAACTGACGTAATAAGAGTGTTGCAAAATTGATCAACAGCACTAAATCAGAATCCTTCGCTTCGAATTGACTGGAAATCGACTGCAATCCGCTGCACTCGATTCCAGTGAGACACCCCATGGGTGAAGGTCTTGGCGGGAGTCGGGAGAAGGCCTCACACGACTTACGTACACATTCCTATCAAAATAGAGCCCCGCCGGACTGTTACTGTTGTGGCACGGTGCTGAGTGTTCGGAATGCAGGAAATACGATGCAGAAAGAAGAAGCTACAACATCCAAACTAGTTTGCGTGATGCCTAGGACAACCCAGATGTACGAACAGCGCAAATCTTAAATTTTCTCCGCAACAGTGGAAACAACTTTGAAAAAAAAATAGTACATAGTTATTATAATGAAGAACAACAAATGAAATTAGTCGAAGAAAAAAGTTGAGAAAAAGAAATTAAAAACTATGATTCAACAGCCACTCCGTATCTTAAAATTCCTCTCTTCCGAAACAAATGCACACTCATGTGTAAAGTTTCGTAAATAAAGAAACAAACAAACATTTTTGATAGTCTCGTGGGGGCATTCGTGTCTCAATAATCTCCTCCATAAACATCTTCATATACAACTTCTCATCTTATTCTTCAACTTCTCTTCTTCCACTTTGCTAGTTTTCCTTTTATTCCTCCGTAGGCTTGCTACATCTTTTTCTAGTGCTAACAATTCTTCTACTGTTCCTTTCTTATTTTTTTTAATGTTCTCCTTGTTTCTTTTCTTCGGTTTGTTTTCTTCCACATTTCTTCCTCTGTTCCTATTTTACAGCAGTGTTTCAACTTATTGGGAAGTGGCTGGGTAGCTCAGTGGTTACCCGTTCTGCTTACTGAGCAGATGGTTGGGAATTCAATCCCAGACCCGTCCACTTTCTTGCCACTTGTCACTTGCCTCTTTCTACCACCACTAGATTTAAAATAAAAAGCAGTCAACGGCGCTTTCATTGATCGCATCCCCTAGTGAATCCATGATCTAAGAACCTCTAACACGAATTTATCCTTCCATTGACAATTGTGGAGATGCAATGGTAAACACAGTCTCGATCCAATGATTGTCAAACTATTCATCCTTACTCCCTCCCGAAGACCATGAGGACATGACCGGCACCGGTACTGATCTATAAAAAGAATGAATAAGTGAACTTGTACATTGAAAATGTAAAGCTCCATCTATGCGGTTCTCTGTGCAATTATATTAAAGACTGTATTCGAAATTTGAACACACAAAATAGGACACCAAAAATTTTCCTTGAGCCCGATTCTTTTCAAACTTTCTGGAAATAAATTTCTACTAAATGGTTAAGTTTTGACATCATTGGGTTATTGAATCTCTTCTCCCTACCCAAATGCCCGCACCTTTGCCTTGACCCCTTTCATCAAATTTTGAGCAATGATAATTCTTTAGCTCAAGTTCATTTTCTATCAGTTTTGGAGTTTTAACGAGCTTTGCCTTCATGATTGCCCAAAATTTTTCAATTGGGCGAAGCTCCGGAGTGTTTGGAGGGTTGACGTCTTTTGGTACAAAAGCTACATTATTATCTTTGTACCAGTCTAAGACGGGCCGGGCATAGTGGCAAGATTCCAAATCCGGCAAAACAGTTTCGGGTCATCGTGAGATATCAAGAAGAGCAGAAGTCGTTTTTGGAGGCATTCGTCCTTGTAGATTTGTCCGTTGACGGTCCCAGAGGTGATGAAAGGCTGACTCATTTTGCCACATCCGCAGATCGCTTGCCAGACAAGGAATTTTTGGGCGAATTTCGACAGTTTCTTCTTCCGTACACTCTCCGGAACGGCCAACTTAGAAGTGGCGACGTAGCGTTCCTGTCCTGGCATTTGTTTGGTGTCGGCTTTAATGTAGATCTCATCGTCCATCACAATGCAGAATAGTTTTGTGAGCCACTCCCTGTACAGTTTTCTTGCACGAGTTTTGGCCACCGAGTTCTGTTTATCGCTCCGGTTCGGTGCCTTCTGGACCTTGTACACATGTAATCCAGAACGTTTCATTGTTTTCTGCACAAAACAAACTTAAACTTTCGCATTTTTCGCTACATACCTGATCGAAATGTTGGGATAACGCTTAAATTGGTTCAATACCATCCTGGCCTTCTCCGGATTTGATGTGCCACGTTTTTTGCCACTACCATTTTTCCGCTTGGTTGTCTTACGGTCCTTGAACGTTTTGATCACATGAGATACGGTTGAATGTGCGATTTCAAGCTGTTTTCCGATCCATCGATGAGAAGCGTTTCGAAGTGAGTGTCCAAAATTTGTTGGCGCACTATTCCTTCATTCGAAGCCATCACTGAAATCACTCGACCGATTTTCACGAAATTCATTACACAATTGACACAACACAATGAAATACATTCAGTTAAAATTTCTAAAAATTTTACTCACTCGCTAAAAAGTTACGAACAATTGCGTGTGTCCAAATTTCATCGAATACAGTCTTTAGTTCTTTTCAGTAACAGAGAAACGCACGGTCTTTTTTTTTTTATTAAAAAGTAGTGTTTCAACTTCTTGTGCTTCTGCTTATCCGTTTCTCTTCTTAGACTTCTATTCTTCCATTTCATCCGCTTTGCTTTTGTTCTAATTCGACTTTTCATTTCTCTCCTTTATATTATCCTTTTTTGCTCCTATCCTCTGCTTCACTTGTTTAATTTATCCTGCTTCATTTGTTCAAATTATATTCTTCCACTTCTCTTTGTCCATCCCGTTTTTTTTTCTCCTTCTGTTGATCTCGTTACGCTTCTCTTCTGCGGCTACTCTTTTTTCCGCTTCTCTCTCCCAACTGTTCTTCTTCAGTTTGTATTTTTACATATGCGTTTTCCGTTTCCTTATTCCGCTACAGTTATCTAAAAAGTCTTGTTTCCCTCAGAAAATGTAATATTCGTGTTCGTTGCTCCTCTGTATTTGCTTAGTTGTAACGTAGACCGGACATCCATCACGTCTCAAGACCGGACATCCATCACCGTACATTCACAATTGGGTGGCTGCTCCTTCTTTAACAGAAACGTGTGTGTTAGCGCCGTGTGCCGAAATCATTTAAGAACACGTTGGTTGGCCGTGCTCCCGCGTCCTGTCCAGGTATCTTCCTTCACCTTCTTCAACATTGGTTCTGTAGTCACAAACCACTGCTTATCCCACCGGCGACGTATCGAATGCTTCACTTGCCTCAAAGCATCTTTTCCTGGAATTGGTACATCGATCGCCCGTTGCCTCTGGGTCGCATAGGCTAGTCAATCGGCGTCGGAATTGCCACCGATCCCAGTGTGTTTCGTTCATATCAGCAAGCCTGTTACCTCATCACAAGAAAGCCTGTTTTACCTTTGCCGAAAAATACCGTTTTTATGACAACAAATGGTCGAACATGGTTTTCAGAGACGAGAAGAAGTTCAACCTTGATGGACCAGATGGTTTCAGTTGGCATGATAGCAGGCAAGAGACACCAAAAAAGGAGAAACAAATCTCTGGTAAGGGAACGGTAATTATCTGAGCCGGTATTAACTTGTTGAGGAATTGCACATATCGTAGCAACCAGCTGAAACATTCAAATACAAATCCTAATCACAGCAACCTGTAAATACATATGCACAATAAAGATTTTTTTTCGTTTCACTGTTACCTGCCATCAAGATAGGTTCACATTTAATTACGCTCTGCTAATAAGTTATGAGCCTTAGCAACGTGTCAGTTTTTTCAACAAGAAGTTTCTGGAAGTGCTGCCAGCGGAGCCAAACCTGCAATAGGATTGATCTCAAGATGTCCACGAAGCTAAACAATTCGAACTACGAACGCTGGAAGCTCCGGAATCTTAGAAGGTGTGTGGACCTATGTCCTAGAACAACCCTCTAGTGACGTTGGCAGCTGGCGGTGCAACGGCGGCGGGTGCAGCGACGGCGTGGAACGAATGCGATAAAAAAGCTTGAGCGATGATTTTGCTGCTACTGGAGGGGAGCCAATTCGTGCCACGAAACGGGAAAGGAATCGTGGGCAGCATTGGCCAAATACCACACGAAGGCCACTCTGTCCACTAGGGTTTCCCTCCTGCAACGGATGTGCGAGGCCCGGTACACAGAAGGGGACATGGACAAGAACCGTGAATTCGGATGAATTGATCAGTGGGGTGAAATGGATCAGTGATGACCAACAAAGAGAAGCCCAATTATGCTACTTAAATAAAGCCTACCAAAACTAAAACTGTTATGTGCGGCATAGCAATTCAATCAATCATTGCAGTTAATCGGCTTTTATCTACCATGTTTTCGTTCATTTTTTTTTTAATTTTGCTACTTTTCATTATTTTACACTTTTAGTTTTTGAATAAAACTTCTTTTCAAAACCGCAGACGAGAGTATTAAAAGAACATGTAACATGACTACACGCAAAAAAGGCGCAGTAAAAACTACCATTTCGAGGGTTAAATTAAGCGCAATCACCAACAATTTTCAGCTGACTAAAAATGCGTTTGATTTTACCATGCCTGCGATAAGATCAACCATGTTGCGGTTGATATCAATATGGAGTCTGTCAAATACACCACAAACGTTGAAGGTTTCACTATAAACGTAGTAAATTTTACTGAAATTTCATTGTAGTTTTAAAGATAGGCATAGCCGGGTGAAATGGTAGGTTTTATTACAAGATTTTTTCCTGTGTAGTATTATCAAAAGAACATAGTTTATCCATAATGTCGTCTTGATTTCTAAGATATCAATTTCACCCCCAATAGAATATTTGTATTATTATGACATTACTCTTTGTGCTCTAAAAAAAATCTTCACATTCCTGAATTCTTGCTGTGGATCTTTTCATAGTTCAAACTCTGTAAAATATTTTCTCTGCTAGCCTGCTGCGTTCAGTAGTTTTCTCGAATCACCTGAAAACACATTATACACACGAGTTTAGATGTAATCTTACCGAGAATCTTTCCGAATGAAGCTTTCCAAAGAGCAAAGCAATTAAGTATCGGAAAGTTGACTTCCCGGGTGGTGCCAGGAACCTTGCTACGTAATTACCGTAATTCAATAATTGCTATATTAAGTTATTCACACATCCATATGCATGACAGGGCGCTACGTTGCAGCACCTGAACTCCGGATATTAAACACTTTATTCGAAAATAGTACGAGTATGTGCATTTCCTCGTACCGAGCATACCGAGCATACCGACCACCTGCTACTCCCTGCCCCCCGCCAACTTCGCAATAGGTTAGGCAAAGAAGAACACAGTTTGTATAAATATAGCCCGTATTAAAAAGCAATCAAAAGCACTTGCCGGCAAGGGGGTGAAAGTTCTACTAACGGTGCTGCGTACACGTGGATGTGTGCGCGTTACAAGCTACAAACTCCAGTATGTGCGATCATGAATGCATAACGTCTGAAATGTGAGAGCGCCAAACCATAGTAAATATTTGGAAAAAAAAACTGCTTTTCACAAGGCGACAGTTCACTCAACACTTCATCACACCATATGGAGCAGCAAAAGTTCGAATAACACGGTTCCAGAGATGTGTAGAAAATGAATCAAGCGTAAGCTTTGGATGTTGGCAGAGTGAGCGGCTGTCAAACGAAACTTGAAGTCAAGGCATCTGAAGTAAAATTGGGTAAGTTTATGACAGCACATTCACATATACACATATACACACACAACCACGCACGCTCGTGCCTCGGTGGAAAGAAGTATATTGGATTTCACTATGATTGAAGCTAAAGATTACGGAAAAACTTTTCTCGGGCATGTAATAAACGAAGTAGGGTATACACAAAATTCGCACCTCAGGTTAGTTGTTCTCTGGTGGGAATTTCCTTCAGCTCCTTAAGGAGAAGATGAAAGAAACCAAAAAAGCGAACTAAGCTGCAGAAAGACAACGATGGGAAGTAAAAGTTTGCCCACATAGGATGGTTAGAAGGTGGTTTCCCAGGATTAGAATGCAACTCCTACAGGAAGGTGTGCTTCGCAGTTACGTGATTTGCAGTTTTCGAAGGGTTGATTCGGTAGGTATGTAGGTTGTTTGTTTTAGATATATTGTGCTAATTGAGATTATGATGTTCGGATCATGGTGTCGATTTTGATGTAGTCGCTTCCTACGGTTGAATTCTGTAAAAGCCTGTGAATGTTGATGGAATCTGTTTTCAATATTGTCTCAAATATGTGTCAACTTTTTTTGTGCCACAAATCCCACAAACATCTTTGGTTCGAATTATTATCAATAATCATGTGCTACGCACTCGACTTTTCCATTGAAATGGTACACCAAAATCGTTTTGTAAACCCAAAAGCATACTCAATGTTGATTTAAACTGGTAATAAATGAAAATTTTCATTTGGACAACATAACACAAACGATTATATAAGGATCAATATGAACATATAACGACTATACAGGAACATTTGAAACTTAAGAAACTTAACGCACCAGTTACTTGATTCATTGCATAATAACACTGATTTAGATCAATCAGAAAGCATTTTTTTTTAATTTCTCATCAATTGTTTATCAACAGAAGTCTGTTTCTCAAAGGATTATTCAATTAATCTTCATATATAATCTAAAAACTGCACATAACATCGAGAATAATACTAAACATAGAGACAAAGTTCATGGAACTTTCATGCCAACTGGTTGTGGGTCCTCCGGTGAATCGTCTTTAAATATGGGTAGGCTGTGGCTCCACGCCCCTGCAACCGAACGAAAGCACTCGCACGCACACACTCACACTCTCGATACATATCATTCACTCAACAAGCTCGAGTCAGGGGTGTAAAGATCACAGATTTTTAAGATAAATCAAGGTTTTAGGGATTTTTAGCAATTGCTTGTTCACTCAAAAACTCTTTAAAAATTTAAAAATGAGTACATTTTCAGAACCAATTTTTGCCAATTTTACTTTCAGTGTGCTGTTATAGGCCCATGAAGCAAATTAAAACGATTAACACTGACAATACAGTGACAGAAGACAGTCTGAAAGTCAGTTCGTAGTTGAGCCTCGAAAATATCTCTCGATAATATTTTTGGGATAATATTCTAAGAACATTTTATAGAATTTTCCAAAGATTCTGTGAAAAGTTCCCAGACAATCCTTGAGATATTTTTTCTGACGTTTATATTGGTATTCTTCAGGAGTTTGTAGGCATTCCTTTCGGGATTTTTCAGGAATTTCTGTGGCATCGTATCGTCAGTTTTTCAAAACTTTCTTGTGATTGAATTTTTGGAGGAATCCTTGAAAGACACCTGAAAGGACTACACTAAAACCATAAAGTAATTCCTGAAGTCAGTTTGGCATTGTCCGAATAATGATGCCTCCAGAACACGGCTATTGGATACCCTAGTGGCCCGAGGTGGAAAACCCTTCCGCGAGGTAAGAGATGTTTTGGGAATGCGTGACCTTTCCTACATGCAAGCGATCTACGAATTCCTTTGTTTGTCTGATCTAAGAGTGTTATGTCATAACCCCTCCCTCTCCACTCGAGTAAATTCCCTGCCTTTGTGTCCCAGTTATATTATATTTTTGTTTCCATGCTACTTGTATCTGACCAGCGAGCTATGGTCAGCCATTTGCGGCTTAGTTCCTGAAAGGGACTACAGAGACCGAGGATTTGGTAAATGTCTCAACTATGAGCAGCAAATAATATCATAAATATGTTACCTGTCTAGCCCCTTCCGAACGATAATGTGACCCATCAACCTCGAGCGAGCCACGAGTTATTGGCACCGCACTTTTACTAAAATCGAAAAATAAATTAGTGTTTATAACAATATTCAATATCGGCTCCGTAAAGTGTTCCACACGCCAAATAAACGAACTTTTAAAAAATATAATTCAGAAGTAATTTGTGAAGATAATCGTAAATTGTTGAAGCAATCTTAAAAGATTTTTTCGCACGAATTCCGTTGTGTTGTTCACGAATGTGTTCAATTCTTAATTTTAAATTCCCCAAAGAACTAAAGAACTCTAAAATGTTGTCTAGTTTTTTCCAAAGATTCTTACATGTAGTTCTGCAGGAAAAACATCAATAATTTCAATCAAAGTATTCCACTGAAAAAGTGTTTGTTTAAAAGTTCCGGGAGAGATTGCTCCACAAATTTCAGCAGAATTTCTTGCAGGGATTTCTACAAAAACCAGTTCTTCCAATTTAGAATTATTTTTATGCATTTATGCTGAGTTATTTCGAACGTGATTTCTTGTTATTTTTAATATTATCTTGCAGTGCGAAAATCTCTAAAAATATCTATATATTTTGAGCAATAATCAAACAGTTCCAGATCGATGGCACCAAGCACATAAAACGGGTTTGTGTACTTTGGATCAGATGAAGCATTGGTAATGATGGGTTCCATCCGATTCGTCAAGATGCTACCAAATCGTGAAGGTCCTCTTTAATAATTATCAAATGTACTGCCTCTTTGTGCAATCTATGCATGCGAAAAGCTGCCAAACTACCTTGGAACAGTTGATCCGATAAGATCCAAGGAAATTCAGATGATGCAAAGTCTTTGAAAGTTCTGCCTCCATCTGCCAGGAAATGGCTATCGTTGGAGCCAGTTGTCAAAAAGATTTTCGTTTCAATTCAACAATCAAACCACACAGCGCATTCTCTGTCGTCCTAATGACCCGATGACGCAGACACTTCTCAACTTCTTGAGCTACGTATCGCCTCTTATCAACAGAGGGAACCGTACTTTCCAATCAGAACCTCCGGACATTCCGAACATGTGCAATCAGGTGAAGTCTCGGTAATGGTTTTTCGTGGAAATATTTATGAGGATGTATCGGTGTAACAGCTGCAGAAAAGTTTAGATCAAGAAATCGAGTGTACCAGGAAGGAGGGTTTCCACTCGATCTGCTGCGCTTTACCAAGTTGAATACACAGATATATGAGCGGTTTGGTCTGAACGATCCACTTCTGACTACAGCGTCGAACGACGGCCGAAGACACTGCACACTTCAAAGGAGTTCAACCCGATTATTTTTCCATATCTGAACTTTTTTGAAAGCCATGAGGAACAAGCCATCAAAAATGCAAGCATCGTGAGCCGAGGACAACTTGGACACTTGTTGGGCAAAACTGCTGTGTTTCTAATGAGCAGATGGGAAGCTGGCTCTTCCTTTGCTAAGATGGTTAATTGCGAACTTTCTACTTATTCTGCATTTTTCGGCAGATTCTATGATTCATTGTAATGTCAATACTGGCCTGTCCTAAGAGTTTAAGTGCAATGATGGATTTCCCCCGAGAACACTGATCCGTTTTCTTGTAGAAACAAAACCCGGTTTAATGTAGTGTAATATAGGGAAACCTTTAATTGAACTTAAGCCCTTTCGAAAATGCCATTTTGTATCGGCGAATCAAAATAAATGTTTTGATATATCTGTTTTATTTTTCATTCAAATCAAGAGCAATTACAAAAGAGAAGTGCAGTAGCATTTCCGCACATGAAAAGATCCCATTCTTCTTTTAAAACACAACAATTGAAGCAAAGATTTTTGCCAAGATTTTGTGCTAAAAAAACATTCTTTGAGGCAAAAAATAGAGATGGGAACGAAAAATGATGTGGCAACCCTGGCATGGGCATTTGCGTTCCACTTCCTCTTATTCAACAGTCAACCGCCGTCGGAGCAAGTAGTGTAGTAAGTGGTTTCTGCGTTACACGCTAAGCTCAGTTTATCCATAATTGCAAAAAAGTGCACATACTTATTTATAGATAAAGTTGACATTACCCATATATGAGTAAATTTGTATGCAAAATAATACTCAAATATAGGTAAGTAGAAACGAACCCGTTAATGGACATGTGCACTTTTCCTGATTATGGGTATTCTTCACCCATATTTGAGTAAACTGATCTTAGCGTATAGGCGATTCCCGAAGACCGGAATGTTAAATTCCACAATGACGATCCTACTAGCGTTTTTCTAGTATTGTCACTGGAAAGCCTAAAAAACGGTTGGTATCACGAGGGAATCACCTTTTGCATGAACGCGAAAGAGAACTCCCTGTTGGAAAAAAATCTTAAATAGTGACGAAAACAGTGCAAATGAAGTTTTATTATCACTAAAGACGAACGTAAGTTTATTTAATTTTCGCATTCGGCCTATCTAAATGCGCCGGGACCGCCATGAAATGGAATCAAAACGTCGATACTAGGATTCTTTCCCACACCGAAAGCGTTCCAGGACGAACGCTAGAGGAGAAAATCTCGGACGAATTGGACGCTCACGAAAACGAGGACGGCCATTTTGCGTTTTTTTTCTTTCGCTCTTGGGAAAGAGTCCTACTTTGAGGTTTTTCGCTTCTTCGAAATCAAGCTTACTCGTTACGGAAAGAGATAGCACGTAGAAACTTGGACGCATATGAAGGAAAGCATGCAGAATGTGCTGGGTTGGCCATATTTTTCCTCTCGAACAAGGGTTTCGGAACGAATCCACATTCATGAGCGTGTTCGAACACACGCGGGAAATAAAATGCAAAAGTAGCTGGGACGGCCATTTTGCATTATTTTTGGGAAGCTTGCACGAGATTTTCGCACGTGTGAATAACGTGCTGGGTCGGCTATTTCGTTTTTGCTTTTGTTGAATGGATTTAACACACTAGGAAAAAAAAATCAAAGAGTGTTCGTTAAGTTGCAAAATAACCAATTTGCTTCACCCGGTTCTGTCCTATTTACATTATTTTACTAGGGAATATGGACAACAAATTCGGAAGGTACGTTCGCATAACCCAAAGAAAGGTATATGCGTTCACTGAGGAAACATATGAGCTGTTAAGCAGCGAGGAAACAGCCGCTGAGGATGAATAAGTCACACCAGAAGAACCACAAACGACAGGTGGTTATCACCACAGGAAGGTTTGCCGTGTTACAAAAAGCAGTCGTAGATAGGCCCAACTAATCCTCGAAAAGCCATGGGAGCAAACCGGATGTGCGTCCAAACCTGTGGCTGGTGATCACCGAAGGAACCTATCGTTTGGTTGGCTTGTTTCCTGTGTTCCATTTCGGGATGGTGAACTGAAACCTTAGTTGATCTGTGACGGGAATCAAAGTCAACCCCAAACCTTCAACGATTGGATCAAGGTCCAGATTAATCTCTTTCGACAGTCGGATCGCCAGACAGTCCTCCAAAACACCTGCCAATACCGATGGATGATTTGGTGTCCATTTGCGAAGTTTGAAGCCTCCCTTGGAAGTTATCCCGTTGAGTTGCTCACATGTCTTTCATGCAGCTGCTACCGTATCCACTCCAGTGATAACGACGTCCACATACGTATCATCCATGGCCGATTTGCCTTACACGAATCCGTAACATGATCGATCGTAAGTCCTTCTGTATAATCGGTCCCACCTACAGAGCTTTGTTGAGCGATACGCCAGATGACGTCTTGCACGATGCGTCGAACACCAAACGGACCTTGGTGGTTGTTCTAGATTCTTCAATGAAGGGATGATGAGGCAGATAGGAACATTTTGCGTGATCAGCCGTATTCACCATCTTCGGCATATGCCCCAATAGGATGTATTCCATCATAAACTGATGGTACTGTTTTTGCAGACCAACATGCCTCGCCAATCTGCGTTCCGTACCTTGAAGCCGCTGAAACGCGATGTCCCTTGACTCGCCCATCCGGGAAATTGCATATAGATCCTTTGGCAACGAAATAGAATACCGACCGCCGGATTCTCTGTAAACCAACTTCCGAAAGATGTCCTTACATTTTCTGTCGTCCATCGGCAGGAACTTCGCTAGCCCAAAACCATGCGACTAGCTCCTCTAGCCCTTGTGTAGTTGCCGTACTACAATTGATGGTAAGGCCTTCATCTGGATTCATCAGACCTCCGCAGACGGTCCAACCAAACACTGACTCGTTTAGTGTAGGTAATTGATCTCCGAGTAGGATTCTTCGACCAGATTCGAAGAAATCGAAAAAGGATTCGATGCGCAGTACCATATCCACTGAGCTTGGATTGAAAAACGTTGGATCTGCCAGATTGATTCCATTGGGCACTGTCCAACCTTGGGTATTAACCCCTGCCGTGAGTGAATTCACTGTAACCCTTGAGAGAACCAGGAATTTCATTTTCTGTGAGAAAGCCGTTACTCGCGAACGAACTAACGCTGAAATTTGGTATTTAACCTTTGTAGCTGCTTGACCAATACCGAGCACCGAAAGGTCCACCTTCCTCCGGTGCGTCTTCATCCATTGACTCAACCGGTCAGCGATAAAATTGCTCTCGAAACCGGAATCCAAAAGAGCACGAGCTGAGAACTGACTACCCTCATCATCTTCCACGATGACGTCCGCAGTAGCCGCAGCAAAATCTTGGAGGAGAACTGCTGAGTGGATCCGGAGACTGTTGTTTCGGATGGCTTTGGTGCTTTACTAGATCCCGTTTGTGAAGGAGAATCGTTGTTTCCAGTCATAGCTGTTTAAAGTACGAAAGAACTATTTGGTGGGACATTTGCTTGCTGGATGCTCAGATTTGAGGCAGTTCCTGCATAGATAGATTGACCTCAAAACCACATCTTTTTCAAGCACTGACACTCGTTGAAAGGAATAACACAGATAGAGTGGATGGTTCTCCTTAAACAGTGTACCTCGTCTTCCAGACGATTGCACAGAACCGTAGCTGGCCTTCACAGCTGACGATTTCTGCCTCGTCGGTTGTTGAAATTGATGAGAAGTCTTATTCGCTGAAGCCCTTATTGGTGATGACTGCAGAACCCGCATCCTACGGTGCAAGAAATCCGGAAGATTTGCTAGCGTGTCTTGGTCCTTAGTCGAGGAATGCTCCTCCCAAACTCAGCGAGTTACCGGACCCAATCGGGTTGTGATCAAGTTGACGAGCAATAAATCCTTATAACCCTCGGGCTTGATCACCTGGTCCAGGTTCTGCACAACTCTCTCAAATCCATCGGTCAGAATATGCAGATCCTCTGCCTTGGACAAAGTTGGCTTGTAGCTGTCGTTTTCTCAATTGCTTGCTGTTATCGTATCGCTTTAGCAGCATGTCCCACGCTATTTGCTAGTTAGCCTTCGTGATCTTCAAAGAATCGATCAAGCTCTTTGGTTCTCCCTGTAAGCATCCTTTAAGATAGCGAAACTTTTCCACTACCGGCAGATCTGTCTTTCGATGGATGAGCGAAGTAAACAGATCACGAAAACTGGTCCATTCATCGATGTTCCCGTTGAAAACCTGGAGCTTGATTTGAGGTAAACGCACACGATCAAGAGTTCCTTGCCCGTGCTTTGCCGTTTCATTTGCTCGCATAGAATATTCAACTTCCTCTGGGTCCTGCAGTTCCTTGGTCCCATCCATCAAGAACGCCTTACAATTTTAATATTTGCCACTATAAGCTAACCTAGCCTTATCAACCACCCAATCCTCATCATCGAAATGGTCATGAGCCTGAACTTCCACCAAAAACTCCTCACACTTCTCACACAATTCATCAATCCGTAGCAACCGGACGTTGACCTGACTTGCTGTAGAAGTAGTTGGAAAATCGTCCACGAAATTCCAAATATCGTCCAAGGAGACTTGGATATTCTTAAGCTGGGCTATCAACAGCTTGAGGGATGGCGGCTTCATGTCCCGGGATGATGCCATATACGTCAACGAACCGGTAAATACAAGAGTTGAATGGTGTAGAGATCTGAATATCCAAGTCCTCGGTGGGCATATACTGTTGAAGCCTACCTTGAGAGAACAAATGCTATGCCAAGATCCACTACAACTAGTCAATACCAAAATACAAACTTTGGCAGAACATATACTGCTCAACAACCTGGGTAACCAGTAGCGACACCAATCCAAAAGAAAAACGACCAGAAATACGTCCAAAAGCATCCAAGTTTTACAGTAAAAGAGGTAACTGTTCTGATAACGAACAGTTTTGCTCAGGGATTGCGCGGTAAATGAGTCGAAGAGGATATAAATTCAAATTTTCTAGACGAATCTGAAGCTGAGGATCTATTCGAACCATTTCGTGGCAAAAATCGAAAAGGTACTGATCAATAAGGCGACCATAGAGTTGAAGAATATGACAACACTTCTCTGTTCAATGGCTATGCCCAAAGTTTCGGCTGACTTCCTTAAGGCCGTCTGACAAGGAGTGGAGTCATTTTTGTAAAATCATAAATTTATACAGGAATCAGTGAATTGTTTGCAGGCCAATTATGGCTCCGTACCTTTAATTACGAGGTACCACATTTATATTAACTTGTTTATAGTTAAATAAACTATGGCACTATTTGCATGCGTTTTGAAAGCTACTAAGAAGCCAGAAATCACATTGATGAAAAATACTATTGGTGCACATGTGACAAGAAGAATCCCACAACGCCTTTGAATTTAATGATGAATCAATGACTTGTTTAATAATTTTACCTCAACAAAGCTATTGAATCAATTTCATGGCAGCCCTGAACACTGGGAAAAACAAAACCATGAACCTTTTAAGCCAAAAAACACGCACTTGATTATTAAAAATCAGCAGTTATAAATTCAAACACCTCAATTGGAGTAGATTCTCTCCAGTTCATAAATCTCCACTTAAAAGGTCTAAATTTATGAGCCGTTTAATACACATTGCCTTGGCGGATCTCAGCAGCCTGCTACCAATTCGATCGACGTCAGGTAGGTTCATCTTCTTGTAAAAAAGAAAGAAAGGTAGAAATCATCCGAAAATACGTTCCACCTCGTCGTTTCCCTACCAGTCACCGGCTCAGATTTATGGCGGCATTAATTTTTTTTTTCAACATTCTCCACTCTCTGACCGCATTTCTGCTCTGCTGACGAAGCGATCCAGCCGACGGTTCTAACTCCTCCATCCTAGGGCTATGTGGCACGGTCACGGTTCCGCAGTTCCTTAGTATTTATTCAGGATGTTTTAGTTCACTCCGGCTGCATATTCAGTAGCAGAGGGAAATCGTGAGGCTGTGACACGGCAAGTTGATATTTATCAAAGAATAATGAGCCCATAAAATCGCAATTCCGACCAAGGTGTGCCCAAATTGCCACAAGATGAACGATCTTCCTTCAACCGTCGTCGTCGTCGTCTTCGGCGGCGGCAGGTGGATTAACGAGACCGACAACTAGAGATAGAGCATTGCTGCTAGGGGAGGGAGGGCGTCTTGATATTCGCTGGCATTCTCTTGGGTTTCTGAGATGGGATAATTATGGAGCCTGATTATGGTAATTTTATGGTTTTTATTGGCTTTAAGGTGCGTGAGCGGTTCCGTTCCTGGGAGTGGATCAACCTGCCGGTCAGCCGGATTTTTGTTTTGTTTTGGTTGGTCAGAAGATTGGGTGGGGGCAAACAGTGAGATTTGCGTTGATTCTACTCGAGCCCTATGGTAAAACAAACAACGCTGCTGAGACTGATGATGATGATGCTGATGATGATTATGCTGGAGGAAACGATGGTCGTTGTTGGATTTGCGTGACATGTGCAAGTGTCATTAGGAAATACATAATTCAACATTAAGGTAATTGAGTTTCGTCTAGTTATGCCCACCGGTGATGACTAGATTCATTTCAAGGGCTGATGCTTGGGAATGGAGATAATTGTGTGCATTGCTGGAGTGGTTTGCTGTAATTATGTCCATCGTGTGCTGCGAGGAGATACTAAATAATTTAGTTCGCATTCGTGAAATTACGATACACATTGTTGTACATATAGAGTGATGCAACATTTTGACATACTTTCATTCTGTTTTAGTTTCAGTCTGTTTCACTGATCTGCTGGATCCGTTGAGTTGTTTTGCAGTATTCGTAAAAGATGCAAATTAAACAATTAAACGTATTCGCCTACGTTCTCCCATAGCAACACCATGCTGGAGTTGACTGGGTGCGATTCCCAGTCTGGTCTAGGAATTTTTCGCTAAGGAAAATTTCTCGACTTCCGGGGTAGGGTATTATTCTTCTTGACACACAAGCATACTATTGCATAAATGGTACCTGGCATCGAAAGCAATCAATTATTTATTTAATATAGTACATCAACAGGCTGGATATGCTGTTGAACTTATATACTTATAAAAAAATAACAAAACATTATCTAAACACATTTTGTCGGGCGAAGAATTTATTTGACCTCGAATTTCAGGGCAATCCACTCAATCCTGAAAAATGTCGTAAATTAGAAGAGCATTCGCGCCGGCGCACAGTGGCACAATTCTGAAAAAAAGAAGGTCAAAAACATTTTCACCATCATTTGTCATCTTTTTATCGACTAGGTGTCTTGAGAAGAGCTGCTCAAAATATGATTCCGAATCTAATCTTTCATAAGGGTGTAACTACACATTCAAATTCTTCCCAGCTTTTCCAGCTGGAAGATAACGGGTTGCTGTCTTGGACAAAGTTGTTGATCAGGTAATTTTAAGAGAAGTTGCTGAAGTAACTAAGGTTCTAGAGCCTAACGTTAAAGAGATATAATTAGTTTTCTTTCAGCACTACCTGAAAACTGGTTTTTTGAGATGATTAGTACTTGGTTCAAATTTGACGATTTCAATATGTTCTAAAAAATTGGAAGAATAATTAAAATACACATTTTTGCTGAACACACCAATGCACTCTGATGACCACATTTTGATATATGGTGATTGAAGTGTTTGTGTGACGACATAATCAACCGCCTCAAAAAGGGTGGGCGGGTCCTGGCGGGGTCTAAAACAGTTTGTTAACTTTCAGCGTTGAGTACTGAAGAGTACCTTAAAAACGTCAGTTTGAAATAGTACAGCTAATAAGCCAATTTATATTTTGCATGTGACGTAATGTTCAACAAACTAAAAAAAAATGTGGGTCCTAGCGGGGTCTCAAATTAATTGTATTAGGAAGAATATCTTATAAACTAGTAATCCTGGAATGTTCAGCGTTGGGTACTGAAGGGTACCCAGAAAAAATGTTTGTTAGAAATAATACTAGTTATTAGTCAATTAGTATTGCGGATGTGTCATAATATACAACGAATTAGATGGAGAGTGGCTTCTTGTGCTCTGTTAGGTACAGGTCAAATTGGTAATAGGTCAAATTGTAACCACTTTTGTAGATAAAATGTTGAGCTTTCAACGTGATGCCACTACTTACTTATGCTTTAAATTGCTGCTTGCGCTTCGCTGTGGATAACTTTATCAAGGGAACATGCACAAATTACGTAGCATTTCTGGGGGACGGTTTCAGAAGTAGGGACGAGACATATATTTCATAGAGTTTTTCAAAAGGTTATTTGATTTTGTTTACATATTTGAGTACAAAATCAGATAGGTTCCTTTGACATATTATCCTCGATATGAAGCCAAAATACGAGTGCAGGTATAAGATCTAAAACAGTGTCTTGCTGTTGACGTCTAGTTGTGGGCTTTGTTTACTTAGCCGGCGTAGTTTTTTTTCATTGATTGATTTATGAATAAATTTTGCCACAAAATGAGTTCATTCTGCGCTTGTCGGATGGAATTGTTCAAAGTGTGGATTGGAAAGCAGAACAAAATCCGTGATGTGAAATATTGTCGCATTTTTGAATACGTCAAACGGAAGCTAAATAAGAAGAAACCATCGGGTGGGAAAAATATCATTTCTAAAAATGTATCCAGATATTGCTCACACTTCGAAAAACGATGGCGAATCTGTAAAACATCCGTAGAAATTTTCCAGAAACGACCTGGTTGAATTCCAACGCTCTAATTGTACCAAAATTGGAATCAAGGTGTAGACCAAAGAAGCCATTTCAAGATTCAAACATAAAAAATAAGCGTTGAAGAGTTGCACCTTTGAGAGTCATGGGGTCTGCATATGAGTTGTCTTTGGCTGCACAAATGAATGCGCGAAGTGAGGGTGTTTGTTGTTAAGATCAGTGAATTAAGCGAATTTGAATTTAAACATTAAGCAGTACTAGAATGAACTGAATCTTGAAAACTAGGCCACCCTAACAAAGCTGTACTACACCTAACACATTAAAATAGGCACTCACAACGTACACACTACCCAAACAACACAAAACTGACATTATTGGTTGCAGTAACTTCATTGTGACTTAATTAAGTTGCATGCTAGTAACTTTTACTGATTTGCAACAAGTGTGCTGCTAGGGTATTGTTATACATTAAAATGAAACAAGGATCGGTCAATGTATACTGAGCCGATCGGTAGTCAGTAGCCAACAGATAGTTGAACAATTGACACCGAAGTGGTCAGTGAACAGTTGACGAAACATTTTACGGATTATTGAACAAAAAATAAACTGGTTTTTTCTCTTGGCAAAAAAGGACTCAAAGTTAATAATTAAGAAGAAATGACAAATCGTGGAGCTTAAAAGGAAGGATTTTTGTGGACAAATATAAAGGAGAGCATACAAAGGAGTACAGAGGAAGTATTGGACACGGGAATTGGAAAGAACGGAACATCTACACAAAAAAACACAACGTAGGATCTACCTTGGAGTAGTTCAACTCAACTAACGAACCGCAAACCCCAACAGAGGGGAATGAGGACTATGCAAAGCTACTAAACGAAATAATGCAATCCACACCAAAGCTGTCGTCGAAAATAAGAAAAGCCTAGATCAGTCACAAAGAAAATCAACCTTCAGGAAAAATGGCAGAAGATGAAGGCTTCCGTTTTTCATTCGAAGATTCATATTTAAGATTTATGGAATGCATCATCCACATCGCATACCGATTGAACTCAAAAGTATGGCAAGGCTTCTACTAAACTTTTTTGTATTAAGAATTAATCTTTCAGAAGTTAGTTCATAAGATACTCTTCCAAATACAGTTAATGCGAGAACCCGCCAGGACCCGCATCTGTTTTTTTAGTTTGTTGAACATTACGTCACATGAAAAATATAAATTGGCTTATAACCTGTACTATTTCAAACTGACGTTTTACAAGGTACCGTTCAGTACTCAACGCTGAAAATATCAGGAATACTTGTTCATAAGATAATCTTTCAAATACAATCTATTTCAGACCCCTCCATGACTCGCCCACGCTTTTTGAGGCGGTTGAATATGACGTCACACATACATTTCAATCACCATATATCAAAATTAGTTTTGCATTGGTGTGCTCAGCAAAAATGTGTATTTTAATAGTTCTTACAATTATTTAGAACATATTGAAATCGTCAAATTTGAAACAAGTACTAATCATCTCAAAAAACCAGTTTTCAGGTAGTGCTGAAAGAAAACTAATTATATCTCTTTAACATTAGGCTCTAGAACTTTAGTTACTTCAGCAACTTCTCTTAAAATTACCTGATCAACATCTTTGTCGAAGACAGCAACCCGTTATCTTTCAGCTGGAAAAAAATTGGAATATGAATGTGTAGTTAAGCCTCTATGAAAGGTTAGGCGTGTTTTTTTTCGAAAGATGCGGGATAATGTTTTTAGCATCAATTCTGAAAAAAGGCGGTCAAAAATATTTTAACCCTTTGTCATCATTTTCTCTCTAGACACCTAGTCGATAAAATGATGACAAAATGGTGAAAATGTTTTTGACCGCTTTTTTTTAGAATTGTGACACTGTGCGGCGTCGGTGGTGTAGTGATAAGTGTGACTGCTACTTGGCAGTGGGTCTTAGTTCAACCCCAGTCGACGTCAGTGGTTTTTCTGAGGCGAAAAATCTGGTCACGTCTTCCTTAGGAAGGCATGAGTCGACAGTGGTAGGGTCCAGGTGGTGGAGTCGTCTTCCTGGCGTCGGTGATTGTCACCATGCGAGGAAATAGGCCGACGGGAAAAAACTGGTTGAATGTCGAATGACCAGCATCAGGATGTAGGAATCCATTATTGGAAGCTCCAACAAATTCCAAGCAAGTGAGCTGTGGCGTTTTCTATCAGGAGGAATATACATTACACAAAAGTAAAGGATACTGTCAGCTGGTTCAATCGCTTTCCAGAACTGTTTCATGCCATCCCACATGTCATCCTCGATCAACCTCGTCGAACAGCAAGGAGGACACCACCTCCTCTTGTTTTTTCTGCTGTTGTGCGGACCACGATCACAAGGAAAACTTTGTATTGGCGGTGTAGAACTTGGGTCAAGAATATCCCTGCCCTTCGGTTCAGAAAGGAGTATGGGCGCGTTCTGTCGAGTTGGTCGTGACAGGTTTCATGTGTGAATCAGCTGGACAGTGCCTGAACCAAATGGACAGCTTGTAATGATCACTTGAAGATGCGATGGGGGATCATTGCCCTGATATTCCGAAATGTAGCACGTTATAAAATGTTTCTTGTCTTGTATAACCAAACATGGAATTGATGGAATTGAGTAAACGAGTACTCATCAGGAATGATCTCTCATATGCATCCGTCGAACGGCCGTTGTGAGAATATCGCCATGACAATCTCACATGCGCATAGTGCGTTACCAATCACTAATGCTTTTTTTCTGTTCTTTTCCCTATCCTACGACCGCTAGTTATCTCAGCATCCTTAAGTCAACTCTTCAAAAGGTAGAGATAGACCCACGGTAACACGGACCCACAGAAACACCGAGACAACACAGTAAAGCACGGTATAAACCCTAACCAATTTTACTTTCAGCTTAATTTTCTAACACAAGCTAAACAATCAAATGACCACTAAAAATATACAAAATATCCACGACCTAATATATAACGGGGAAAGGGAGGGACCATCAGGGCACCCAAGTGAAACGATTTGGATAGGGAGCATGGGACTGCCTCTTCCCTAATGTTAACATTTCGCGGAACGAGTGCGGGCTCTTCGACCCCATCAATTGGGTTTATTCTGTCAATCTAGGGCTCGATTCTAATGCTGTTGGTGCGAACTTGCTTTGGGAAGGAGATTCTCTTCCCTATATTCGCGGGTTTCGCGTAAGTGTATCTGCTTACGGGCCCACCCTAACGTTTTTGGCCCTTCATACAGGAGCTTGATGATCACAAACAACGATAGATTCCTGATCAAATCGTTTTTCAGATTATTCCACTGCTATGGAAGTTACCTAGCTACAATAGATGGCAGTATCTCATCATCATCATCATGTAGAACTTGGGTCAAAAATATCATAACGGCAGTCTGTAGTAGCCAGAAAGTAGGCGCCGCGACACGAATTCAACCCTCCAACATTCTGATAATACATGTTCAACATACCTTCCGTTGAAGAGTATGGCGCGATCTTATTGCTGTCTAAGGGGTGCAATCCTGGTGCAGCTTAAGAACGACGACGAGATGGAATGGATGCCATGCGCGTATCGCTAGCGTTGACAATGAGCTCAATATTTCCACCATTGGTGTTTAGATGCAACTTTCGTTGGTGAGAACATATGAGGTAGTAGCGTCGCAAGTGACATGCATTTCATGGTTCATAATTGCTCTGATTGTATTTTACTTGCCTGAGCGAGCAAGTTGGATAGCCTCCTCACCATTCCCGATCACAGGAACGGAACAACTTGTGTAGCATCCCTACTCATTCTTCTATACTTCCTAGAATTGCTCACATCTACTTTCATTGCTCAGACCCAAAATTATTGCTTAACAGACATTCTTCACTAGGTCATAAAAATATAGCGACAAGGCTACTCTGAAGTATAGTTTAGCAAACTGTTAATTTTTTCAATCATGTCAACCACTATCACACTCTGTGAGTGACCCCAACAGTATCTCTATCATTGATTAAGAACAATGCAAATCGAGTTGCAAGTAAAGTTGAAATAACTGTTTGTTTTCCCAATTATGTGAACCACTATCACATTTTTTTAGCTACCCCAACAGCATCTGTACTGTTGGTTTAAATTGGTTCGAATTGATCCTTGGTCAAAGCTCAATTTTTGTTTGTTTTTCCAATGATGTAAACTGCCATCACACTTTGTGAGTGACCTTAAGAGCATCTTTTCTGTTTGTTGAAACTGACTCTCAAGACTAGTTTAAGATACAGTTTGTTGTCCCAACGATGTTATCAACCATTACACTTTTTTAGTTTCCCCAACAGCATATGTACTGTTGGCTTAGACTCGTTTGAGTTCAACCTATGGCGTTGTTAAAGAATTGTTTTTTCTTTCACAGTGAAGTAATCCACCATCACATTTTTCAGTGGCCCCAACAACAAAAGTAAGAGTTTAAGGCCTAATTGTCGACCTAGAAAATCTATCTTTAAATATAAGAATGTCTGTCAGTCTGTCTGTCTGTCTGTCTGTATGTATGTCTGTCTCGCTGTCTGTCTGTCTGAGCCTTATAGACTCAAAAAATACAAAACCGATCGGCGTGAAATTTTGGATGGAGGGATTTTTGGAGTCGGGGAAGGTCCCTATGATAGTAAGAGGCCCCTCCTTTCTCTGAAAGTGAGGGCTCCCATACAAATGAAACTGAAATTTCTGCATAACTCGAAAACTAATCCAACAAATGGAGCTAAATTTGGCAGGTGGAATTTTACGGAAGCGAATACTGTATGTATTGCAGTTTGAGAACTCTCCTCTCTCCAGCAAGGAAGGCTCTCATACAAATGAAACTGAAATTTCTGCATAACTCGAGAACTAATCAATCAAATGGAACCAAATTTGGCATGTGGGGTTTTCTGAAGGCAATACATGTTTCTATGGTCGTTTGAGACCCTTCCGTTCTTTAGAAGGAGGGGCTCTAATACAAACGAAACTGAAATTTATGCATAACTGGGGCATATAAAGCAAATGGAACCAAATTTTGCTTGAGCGGATTTTGAAGGAAAGAAATGTTTCAAAGGGGTTCGAGACCCTTTCGCTCTCTGGCTGAGGGGGGGGGGGGGAGGCTCATCCAAATGAAACACAAATTTAATCTAAACATGAGAACTATCCCTACTGCTATGAACATTTGTACGCAGGGGTTTTGGGGTCGGAGAAGGTTCTTATGATGGTGCGAGACTGGTCCCCCGTCTGAAAGGGAGGGGCTCTCATACAAATGAACGACAAACTTCTGCATAACTCGAGAACCAATCAATAAAATGGATCTGAAATCCGGCTTGTGGGGGCTTCTGGACACAAGAAATGTTTATATGGTAGTTTGAGACCCCTCGCCTATCAGAAAGGGATGGCTCTTTTAGAAATGGAACAGATTTTTTGCGTAACTCGAAAACTTATCAAGCAAATGGAACTAAATTTGGCAACTAGGGGTTTTCGAAGGCAAGAAGTTTATTATGGTTGTTTGAGCCCCCTCCCTTTCTGCAAGGGGCGGGGTTTATCTCATACAAATGAAACAGAAATTTCTTCCAAACATAAGAGTATCCAGGCAACTGAAAGACAAAATGTGTATTTCTCGGATAGGCAGCATGTTCTGATAAAAGTTTGAAGCCCTTATTAGTGAAGAATGAGGGATGCTTCAGTTACTCTTAGTGCTACATTTTGCATAAGAAGTTAATCTAACGTTATGCAAGAGAAAATTACGTTTAAACTTACAGGATACGGCGTAGTTTGAAGATAAATGTTTTGTCTATGAAATGCTTCTACACAGAAAGAAAAAAACTAATTGCTCGATTCATTCTGCGGCGAACAGCAATTCTATGCTAAAATCGTACCAAAACATAGCACAACGGGGACGAAATCACTTGCCCAATTTGTCTTGTTTCAGGCTCTTTGCTATCACATTTAACCATTTTAACAAGTTCTTTTAGTCAAAATAACCTTTATTCTTATGTTTAACTTAGAAACACTACTCAGTTTATTTTATAAAATTTCTTCCAAATAAGCACTCAATTTTATTAAATTCGCTTTGTTTTGTTGATGATTGACGATGATGATGTTGGTTCGGCACCACAAAGACAAGTCAAACGTGATGACAGTCCGGCTTTATATAGTGGTCTATGGATCCTCAATTTCAATGTTGACCGGATAAAAAGAGATGTGCCGACTGCTCGGCTATTCTTCTTGGTGTTGAAAATGATGGTTGGAATGATGATGACTACACGCAAAAAAAAAGTCGCAGTAAAAACTACCATTTCAAGGGTTAAATCAAGCGCAATCATCAACAATTTTCAGCTGACTATAAATGCGTTTGATTTTACCATGCCTGCGATAAGATCAACCATGTTGCGGTTGATATCAATATGAGGTCTGTCAAATATACCACGAACGTTGAAGGTTTTACTATAAACGTAGTAAATTTGACTGAAATTTCATGGTAGTTTTAAAGATGGGCATAGTCGGGTGAAATGGTAGTTTTTACTACAAGATTTTTTCATGTGTAGCGATAGAATCAGGTTCACATCTCCACACCTAGGTGACGCGCAGATGAATCTTTCACATGCAATCACTAATAATCCCTTAACCCTCGGTTACATTAAAAACACACACTTACGTTTTGTTTTGCACAAATTACTCGAAAATAATTTAACAAAACTCATTCCTAAAAAATAATTTAACAAAAATTCCTTAAAAATAATTTAGTAGTTAGTACTAAATATTAGAACTAAATGTGAAGAAATAAGCATGCGTATTATTACAAAGGCATACATATTATTAAAGTCTCACTGATAAACGTCAACATTTTTGTAACATAATGGGATTTTTAAGGTAATTCAAAATGTACTTGATTTCAGAACATCAGATCTACAGTTTTAACCGTAGCTATTAGGAAAAAAGATCCAAAAAGTTCATTAAATATAAATTAAAACACATTTAATAAACTTTTTGGAAGGTTAACAGACATTATTTGCTAATTTTGTGATGTTCTACGTCATCCAAACTGTCTTTGACTTTATGACGGAAGATCTACATTAGTAACTATAGATTTTTGGGCTATGCAAATTTACTCTTCGTACTCAACCATGATCAGAGAACATTTTCAAGCCTAATAAAAAATCCCAGGGGAATTGAGAAAATTGAGGCCATCCAAAGTGGCATTGAGTTCAGAAACTAAGATCTAATGTTGTAACTGTAGGCTTTTGGAGTATGTGTAGAGATTCCGTGAAATTAAAGACAGACAGACAGCCTTCAAAAATGCTGTGTGTTATTAACATAATCTAGTTGTGAGTATGAAATATTTGAGATACTGAGTGAAAGCAATATACCGTTACAAGTATTCCTCCGGAAACGTTTAATAAATCGTTGTATAGCAGAGTTACTAACGAAAGAGAATTTCGTTGAAGAGATTCGAGTTAAGTATCTCAAACAAAAGGCTTTGTTTCGGTTGAAGTGTTCCAAGAAGCGAGGTATAAACAATGCCATACGTTCCCACCGTTCTTAGAGCCTCATCATTAAACCATCGATGAAGCAACGAAAATACCTCGTGCATTCATACACTGGCTCAGTGTTCGATCCTTTCTCAGCCCTGCCTAAAATAATCATCCTTTCACATCCACCAAACCGGTTTCCCATCTCACCATCCAGCTTCAGCTACTGCATTCCCCGAACGGGGAAGAATTTTGCTGCATTCTGCCAAAATAAACCCTCCAGATATCGTACAATAACGAACCCAGCTTTCGTGACTGTCATGCTGGCCTCCGGCTGTATCTCTCGTGGTCATCCCGATTGCGGTAAACATAAATATCCCCACGAGAGTCGCAGCAGCCAGCAAAAGGGTTATCGATTTTCGTTGCATCTTCATCGCCATCGCCAGAGCACTATCGTCTGCTGTTCCAGTTTCCGAAAATAGCCCCATCGCCAGCAATCACCTTCTTTACCATCTTCCCCCATAACCACAAACCATTTTCAGTCAGCAGCACTCAGTTTGTTTATTTATAGGAAAATGGCACCGGCACATAACACACGAAAAGAAAACCTGGGAAAGTTGGGTACCTTGGTTGGCACTTCCAACTTTCGATTGAGCCATTAGGCAATCAATTGTCGAACTTCAAAAGCTTACCTCGTTATCATTAGCAGAGGGCGCTCATTGTTATCAGACCTCGCCCGTCGGCCCTTTCAACTGGTGAATTGGTGCGGGTAAAAATTAACATAATTTTTACCCTCCGAGCGGTGAACAAGATCCTTATCATCTCGGTCGATCGATAAAAAAAATTCCGCTACGCAGAAGAACTGTAAAATGTTGAAACAAAGTGTTGCCTAAGGGAGGGTTGGATCGTTGAATGGGGGCGTTTTTGCATAATGTGTAGTAATGTTGAAATATTTTAATGCTAAAAAATTAACTTGTTTGATTAATGGTCCAACCATGCTTTTTCGAACTTTCCAAAAGGGAATGGGAAAGGTCACTTCCATTCGGAGACACGAAAACATCATCAGAAGTCAACACCAAGGACACCTTCTGCTCACTCAATTCCGTTACACATCCGGCAGCGTCGTCGGTCCAATTCCATCCCAATCGAATATTAGACACAAACAGATTATTGAATTTAAGCTTTTCATCCGTATTTCGTTTCCACGTTCGTCCGTGCGTTCATTCGTCAACCTTCGATACCAGCGCCATCCGTCGTCCATAAGCTTTCTTTCGCTCTTAGTCGCTGCAGGCAGAAGCCATTAAAATCGGATTATTCAATTTCGATTACTGTTTGCAGCAGCAGCAGCAGCACTAGCAACGTGGGGGTGGCTCCTTCCTCGTCATACTTGAATACTTGAGAGTTAGAAGAAGGCAACGAAGGCAAAACTAGCATTCCCTGCCGAGGATGAAGCGAAGGACACGGATGTGATCAATTTGAATTTCGTCCTCTCTGGATCCATGCCCGGGGGTGGAAGACCAAGTCAACACGCACTCCAGGCTTAAGGATTGAAATTGAATCAACGCGTCGTCGTCGTCGTCGTCGTCCGATGCTTTGGTTACTTTTTATTTTCCACTCGAGACCGGATCTTCCTTTCACTCGCTGTTTTACACTAAGACGTGAGGAAACTTATCGTCGCAAATTGAATTGTACCATCCGGTCGTGTTGAAAGGAGCTTTTTCGAATGTGTGTTTAAATTCCCAATGCAATGCATTTCGTTTGAAAGCGATCCAACTGTGAATATTGGAGTGTATTTTTGATCACTGTAAGATAGAAACAAAAATGAAGCCCCCTCCTTCAAATACAACACAATGTGTGCATGGGTGCAGAGTGAATATTTATTTAAATATAACATAATTCAGTAGTTTAGGAGGTGGCAAGGAAAAAAGTGTGGATAAGCAAATGAGTGGTGTTGTAAACAAAGAATGCCACGGAAAAAACTTGTTCTAATGTTTCGGAACAATTCGTGAATCAACATCAACCCGAAATTTGTGACTCTTTATCCATAAACGTAATTTTTGAAAAAAATGCTTTCTTGAAGAAAAAAAAAAACACGATTCTAAAAGATTCAAACATTGTGACTTCAAAAATCCTTTTGCCCGATTTTTTTCTGTTTTCATGAACTGGCATTTAGTTGTACCACATGTATAAACTTTAATCAGTCATTGTTGTGAGGCGTTGGGAACGAGAGTGAAAGATTTTAAATACCGACAAAAGATCATCGCTTGACTGCAGTGCCAATTGCAGTCAAGTAAAAATCCTAATGACATTCTGATCGGACAGGAAGTCGTTGAACTATTGGTAGAGACATTTAAACCGAACAACTTGTTTAAACAGTGCAGTGAATCAAAGTGACTGGAACGTCGGGAAAAAATAACGCATAACATGAGTCTTGAAGTTCTGACAGGAGTAAACCCCTTCAGAATCGGTTCTGGGAGCTCTGGCTCCGAATATTAATCAAATGAGGAGTTAAAAACGCTTTTGTAACAAAAACAATATTAAAGAAATGTTAAGACTGAACACAAAATCCTAATATACGAGAATTTACCACCACAACATATCGTTGGATATGAGTCTTCCGTGCTATACTTCAGACCGTGTACGCTTCACCTTCTTATAGCAGTTCCTCAGTTCAACATGATCTTTCCATGAAACAAGCATCTCATGGGATTCCGGATCATCTTCTAACAATTACCAAATAAAGGGAACTAGAAACGAGTCTTTTATAAATTACTTTTTGAAATTATACATGAATATATACCTGTGAGAAAAAAAAGGCGGCAAAACAATTCAAAACATACGGTTTGGTATAACCAAGAAATAAAAAAAATTGAAAAACCGCAAACAAAAAGCTCACAAAATGTATAAAAAGTTTAGTAGTAACGATAATCTGGTCACCTATTTGAACATTTGCGATCAACTAAATCTAGCTATTGACATTGCTTTTGAAGAGTAAAGGGTGTCCCCGATGAAATTGCCACACTATGAAATTGCTCTAACTTTTTAACCGTTGGGTAGAATTTAATGAAAATTTGGGTGAATTTAGTTCATAGTGCATTATTTACATCCTGCAAGTTTTAAAGTCCTGTGATCAAAACTCGCGGAAATGGAGTCGAAAGAACAGCTCGTGCGTGTTAAAATCTTGCGCATTCATCACGAGAACAAGGATCTCTCGCATCGTTCCATCGCTAAAACGTTGGGAATCGCGAATTCCACGGTGTCGCGAGTGATTAAGCGGTTCGAGGAACGGTTGACCACCGATCGGAAGCCCAGAAGTGAAGGAAAAGTATTCCGTACAACACCAAAAATCACAACCGCGTAGTTGGGGCCTTCAACCGAAATTCGAACGCCTCCGTTCGGGACGTAAGAAGCTGCACCTAAGCCGAAGTTTTGTCCAGAAGGCCAAAACTAAGGCTGGGCTTCGAACGTTCAAGGTACAAAAAGGCCCCTAATCGCGACGAGAAGCAGAACAAGTCCGCCAAAACCCGTGCCAGGAAGTTGTACCTCAACATGCTGACGAAAGTTGAATGCTGCATCATGGACGACGAAACATATGTGAAGGCCGACTTCAAGCAGATCCCCGGCAACCTGTTTTTCACGGCCAAGGATAAGTTCAGCTTTCCGGAGCATGTCCGCACTCAGAAGATGTCCAAATTTGCAAAGAAATTCCTGGTTTGGCAAGCCATCTGCACGTGCGGGAAGCGGAGTGCACCTTTCGTGACCCAGGACACGATGAATGGACAGGTGTACATAAAAGAGTGCCTCCAGAAGTGGCTGCTTCCGCTCCTGAAGGCCCACAACGTCCCAACAATCTTCTGGCCGGATTTGGCCTCATGCCACTGCTCCAAGGACGTGCTGAAGGGGTATGCGGACAATAAGGTCAATTTCGTGCCGAAAATGTTCAACCCTCCCAACACTCCGGAGCTCCGCCCCATCGAGAAGTACTGGGCGTTTATGAAGCAGCACCTTCTTAAACGACCTAAGGTAGTGAAGACAGTCGAGGAACTGAAAAAAGTATGGGTTTACATGCAAAAAACGGTTGATTCACAGGTTGTGCAGAATCTTATGGCCAGGGTTAAGCCCAAGGTGCGGGCATTTGCGTATGGACTGTTAATAAAATACGAGTAAAATGGTAAAATGAAGTTTAATAGTTATTTCTCAATACCTGAAAATTTGATGGCAATCGGATGAAAACTCGGATTTTGCGAATCAATTTTGTGTGTGGCAATTTCATCGTGGACACCCTTTACAATTCGAAAACTGAACGTGAAATAAAATGTTGTCCAAAAAATTTCTTTAGTTACTTGAAAACTAAATTGAAATCGGACAATTATCCATCCAAAATGCATCTGAACGAAAATGTTGGTGATAACTCAGAAAGTTTTTTTCCAAGAAATCTATACCACATTTTCGGAAGAAGATCGTGATCGCGAATATTTTGATTTCTTCCCAGAATTTTCTAATGATGTTAGTGTCAATAGCGTGAATGTACAAGACATCAGAGAAGCATTGAATAAATTAGATGTATCGAAAGGATGTGGATCTGACGGTATTCTACCTGTATTTTTAAAAAACTTAGCGTTAGAATTCACAACTCCATTGTTTTGGCTTTTAAATTTTTCTCAAATCATGGAAGAGCTCTTATCTAGTCCCAATATTTAAAAACGGCAAAAAATCTGACATATGTAATTACCGTGGAATTGCCATTATCTCATGCATTCCTAAGCTTTATGAAGCAATAATTAATGAAAAGCTGTTCTATCAAATCAAAAATAGGATTACTAACAAACAACATGGGTTCTACAAAGGACGTTAAACTAAGGCATGCTTCATTTAGAATTGGAACAAACTTTTGCTCATATTGTGGCGCTCCTGGTGGACGGATTTGGAAGTTCTTGGCACCCACGTGTCGGGAATTTTGACAGCTTCACGTATGTATGTTTTTAAATTCTGCAAAACGACTGTACTTTGTAAACAATCAATATTGAAGCCGAAAGAAGTGAAAAAATTGTGCACAGTTATTTGGAAAATCCATTGTGGTCTGCATCTAGGCTAGCTAAACAGCTGAAATTGCCCAGAAATACCGTATGGCGCGTTATCAAACGGTATAAGGAAACATTGACGACGATTCGGAAGCCTCAAGCCAATCGTCGGAGTGGAACTGTCGACCGGAAACTGCGTGGTAAGATTTTGAAGACGATTAAGAGGAATCCCAATCTGTCGGACCGTGATTTGGCCAGAAAATTCGGTGCTGCCCATAGTACCGTGAGAGAACTCGACTCGGGAAGGAATCAAGTCGTATCGAGCTAGCAAACAGCCAAATCGGACCATAAAACAGAATAGTGTGGCCAAAATCCGTGCTCGGAAGCTATACGACCAGGTGCTGACCAAGTTCGACGGGTGTCTTCTGATGGACGATGAAACCTATGTCAAGGCTTACTTCGGGCAAATCCCAGGTCAAAAATTTTACTTGGCAACGGCTCGGAGGGATGTTCCAGCCAAATTTAAATTTGTTTTTGCCGACAAATTTGCACGAAAATTCATGATTTGGCAGGGCATTTGCAGCTGTGGCAAAAAAACGAAAGTTTTCGTTACAAATAACACAATGACGTCAGAACTATACCAAAAAGAGTGTCTCCAAAAACGAATTTTGCCGTTCATTCGATTCCACGACCATCCCGTAATGTTTTGGCCAGATTTGGCAAGCTGTCATTACAACAAAGTCGTTCAAGAATGGTTTGCAGAGAAAGGGGTCCAGGTTGTTCCGAAAAACCTTAACCCACCCAACTGCCCCGAGTTCTGCCCTATTGAGAAATACTGGGCAATCATGAAGAGGAGACTCAAGGCAAATGAAAAGGTTGTAAAAGACATCAATCAGATGAAGACCTGGTGGAATAAGATAGCTAAAACGATGGACGAAGAAGGTGTGCGCCGCCTAATGAGCCGTGTTACAGGAAAAATTCGAGAATTCCTTCGAAACCGTGACGAATTATTTTATCCGTATTTATTTCTTAAAAGTATGAAGAAAACGCTACATTTGTATAAAAAAAGATCTTGAATTCAATAATAAATAACTGAAATACAGGCAATTGTTTTTGTTCCAATTCTATCTGAAGCAAGTTTTAATACAAATTTACTAGAATTCGTTAACTCTATACAGATTTCAGTAAGGCATTTGATCGGATTGACATTCCAATGCTACTATTCAAATTACAAAAACTGGGTATTGAGCCAGGTCTTCGCAAATGGCTCTAATGTTACTTAACTAATCCACAATAAATAGCAAGATATGAAGGAAAGAAATCGAATCTTATTCAAGTTTCCTCAGGTGTCCCCCAAGGATCCCATCTAGGCCCTCTTTTGTTTATTCGTTTCGTAATCGATATTTCATTCATTCTTAAAACAGTAAAAGTCTTAATATATGCCGACGATATAAATCTCTTCCTAGAAATAAGAAGGCAAGAAGATTACAAGATATTTCAAGAAAAAATACATATTTTCTATACTTGGTGTAAAAGCCTTTTACAATTAAATTTTCAAAAATGTAATGCGATAGCATTTAGCAGAAAACAAGACACACCTGACATTATGATCACTCTAGGGAATCAGTCTGTAGGAAAGTGCATAAGAATTCGTGATTTAGGAATTATGCTGGATTCTAAGCTAACATTCATTGACCGTTAGAATACAATAATTAACAGAGTTAATAACATGCTGGCATTTATAAAACGCTTTTGTCATAGTTTTAACGATCCTTACACAATTAAAACATTATACATTGCTTATGTGAGGTCAATACTAAAATATTGCAGTGTACTCTGGTCACCTTTTTCAGTTATCCAGAGCGAATAGAGTCTGTACAAAAACAGTTTTTATTGTTTGCATTACGTAAATTAGGTTCGGAAAGATTTCCTCTCCCACCCTATGGAGCTCGCTGTGGGCTTATCAGTATGCAAACATTAAAACAACATCGAGAGTTTGCAAGGCTTTCGTTTGTTAATGGCATTGTTTCGCATCGCATTGATTCGCCAGAGCTATTATCAAAATTAAATTTTTACATACCCTCCCGGCAACTGCGCAATCGAAATATTTTTATCACAAATCACTATCGCACAAACTACGCTAAATTCGGACCTCTGAATCAGATGATGGCAACCTACAATTTACATAGCGATACAACTGACTTTACAATTACAAAATCCAAATTGAAGAAATACTTCAATGCTATACGCTAAAGAAGAACACGCCATATGAATATTGTGAACCAGGTGCTGCTTAGTCTAATGTTGTGTATTTTATATCCTCGATTATAACTAGAATTAGGAACAAAATGTAACAAATCATGTAATGATTGACGGCAGTAAATAAATAGATGAGGGTGCTAGTCAAAAGAACATATTTGTTCAGCTACACACTTAGAAATTATGAATTTTACAAGAGACGTAATTCATGTTTGTAAAAAGTAAAACGTTAACGTAAAGAAAATTTTCGTGTAAAGTTATGCCAGCTGAAAAGTGACACATGCGCAATTCGACAAAACATGTGTTTTATTGAATTTATTTTCTCATCTCTTTCAACTCATTCTTATTTGCTAAAGGACACTTGCATGTGTCGGTCTCAGGGGAAATTTACATGACATTTTGGTAATGTGTATGTGAAATTTAAAGGGCGATACGGTCAAAATATGGTCAATATCAACTTGACGTATTTCTTTCAATTTTGCATTTAAAAAACCTGAACACCCCTCATTTTGAAGGTGTGTGTGTGTAGAATGTTGCTCCTATTTTGATTTTGGAATTCACTCTTCAGTTGTCAAAATGCCGTCCAAGCAAGAAGAGCAGCGTATCAAAATTTTGCTCGCGCATCGCGAAAATCCGAGCTACTCGCACGCAAAATTGGCAAAATCGCTAAAAGCTGCCAAATCAACCGTTTCAAATGTAATTAAAGTGTTTGGGGAACGTTTGTCGACAGCCAGGAAGTCTGGATCGGGGGGAAATCGAAAACCGGAAGCCGCTGAGACGACAAAGAGAGTTGCCGGTAGTTTCAAGCTGAAACCCTAACCTATCTCTCCGAGATGCCGCAAATAAGCTGGGTGTATCGTCTACAACCGTGCATCGAGCCAAAAAACGAGCCGGACTATCGACTTACAAGAAGGTAGTGACTCCAAATCGCGATGATAAACAAAATACGACGGCCAAAGCGCGATCCCGGAGGCTGTACACGACGATGCTGACGAGTTTGACTGCGTGGTAATGGACGACGAAACCTACGTCAAAGCCGACTACAAACAGCTTCCGGGACAGGAGTTTTATACGGCAAAAGGAAGGGGAAAGGTAGCAGATATTTTCAAGCCACACGAAACTGTCAAAGTTTGCAAAGAAATATCTGGTTTGGCAAGCCATCTGTACCTGTGGCTTGAAAAGCAGCATTTTCATAGCTTCCGGGACTGTCAACCAAGAAATTTACGTGAAAGAGTGTTTGAATAAACGTCTGCTGCCTTCCCTGAAGAAACACGGTTGTTCCGTACTGTTTTGGCCGGATTTGGCATCTTGCCATTACGGTAAAAGGCCATGGAGTGGTACGCCGCCAACAACGTGCAGGTGGTTCCCAAGGACAAGAACCCTCCCAACACGCCAGAGCTCCGCCCAATTGAGAAATACTGGGCTATTGTCAAGCGGAACCTAAAGAGAACCAAAAAACTGCTAAGGACGAGCAGCAGTTCAAGGCAAACTGGCTTTCTGCGGCGAAGAAGGTGGACAAGGTGGCTGTACAAAATCTGATGGCAGGGGTCAAGCGTAAGGCCCGGCAATTCGGATTTGGAAAAGCGGAAGCCTAACTGAATATTTTTCCTGAATTTTATACTAATTGAACTTGAAAAATAAATTTAATTTAATTTTTTAAATAAACGATTTCACCGATTTACACGCGTTTTCCCTTGACCAAATTTTGACCGTATCACCCTTTAGCTTGCCAAATCGTTTCAATCACCGCACGGCTTTTTGAACAGAGATAAGGCTGATTTCACCCCAATTTAATCCGTATAATTGAATTATTTATCCAAAGAATATAAGAGGAAGTGGGATAAAATCAGCCAAATATTTGTTCACAGAGCCGTGGGGTATATAAAACAACCTCTATTTAGTTCTCCTGGAAATTTCACAGTGGTTTGGCACTATTTTGTTGATCTTGAGGGACTCCGAGCAAAGACATCTATAAATTATTTAAGAATATAAGGGGAAGTGGGGGAAAAAAAGCTCAATAGCTCCACAACCATATCCGTGCAGGTTTTGAAATTAGCTCCATTTGATTCCCCAGACGATTTCCAAGCGGAAATGGTCTTGTTAACAAGCCGTGCTTCAAAGTGACAAAAGTTACAGATTTTTTTTTTTGGTTTTCATCAGTTCTTGCCCACTGTGCATTTGTATGGAGATAGGTGGCTTTGCCGACGACATAGTCCTAACGATTACTGGAGAAATGGCAGAAGAGGTCAAAATGCCAGTAACTGAAACGACAGGTTCAGTGGCAGATTAGATAAGACGGAAATGGTGCTAACAACTAACTGCAAAATAGTTCAGCAAATACAGTCTATGGTTGGACAAATTTCACTGAACTCAAAGCGTGGGCTGAGAAATCTTTGCGTGATGGTCGACTACCGGTTGAACTTCAACGGTCACGTCGATTTTGTTTGTGAGAAGGCATCGAAGGCAATCACGGCGATTGCAAGAATTATGGCGAATAATAGCGGACCAAGGAGCAGCTAGTGACGTCGTCTGGTGAACGTCTAGACGTCTACACTTAGTCGCGGAGCTGAAACATGGGTGACTGCGTTAAGAACCCAAAAAAAAAACGTGTATTGCTTAACGTTTGCATTCAAAAAATGGACAAAATTGACAATTTTTCCTAGGTTCACCTTCACCCGCATTGAAAAAACTACCCATGCAGCATAGTAACCCATGAGTCAGCAGACAAAATTTGACAGCTCTATCAGTCGATCTCTAACCGTGATGGAAAAAACAGTGAAACAACTCCGTTCAGAAGTGTGCGCATACAAAGGACAGCACCTCACCGCGTCGACAGCGGACATTGTGCGGCACTTTGTGGACGCTAGATACGCCCGCTTCGGCATCTAAAACATTTTGGCACTATTAGACAACAATCAGAGAATTTTATAGACTGTTCCAGAAAGTATCAGCACACTTTCAAAATAACAAAATAGTCATGTTTATTTTAGTTCTAATAATTTTATTTGGCAAATCATATTTGCATTTGTGTTGTTATATGATATTTGCTCTCGTTTAATCAAAATATTTAATCATAGCCAAGACTCCTAACTTTTCCTCGAACATGACCCATTAGCTTCTGCACAGTGGTACTTCCACCATTTTGACCACTTTGGCAATCTTTGTAAATTTCTGGATGTCGTCCGCTGGTTTTATGAATTTTCGAAGCTTTGCTTTGGTTAAAGCCCAAAAAGTCTCGATTGGCCGTGTCTCCGGGCGGATTCATGTCATTCGGCACGAAATACACATTTTGACTTTTGTACCATTCTAAAGTGTCCTTTGCGTAATGACATGCCGCCAAATCAGGCCAAAACACTACTTGACCTTCGTGCTGCCTGATCATCGGCAATAATCGCTTCTGGAGACATTCCTTAACGTATTTCTGAGTGTTCATCGTCTCCGTTGTGATGTACGGACTAGATGTTTTACCACACTCGCATATTGCCTGCCAAATCATAACCTTCTTACCGAATTTTTCGGTAAAAATTGCCTTCTCCGTTTCGGGGATGTCTTTGTCTTCGCTTACAGTATAGAATTGTGGTCCGGGAAGCATTTTGTAATCTAGTTTCACATACGTTTCATCGTCCATTATTATACACCCAGAATTTCTACACAATAACGAATCGTAGAGTTTGCGGGCCCGTGGTTTCACTAACGCGGCCTGTTTTGGGTTCCTTTTGGGTTTTTTTCCGCTTCCGGTAGGTTTTTACCCCAAGTCTTTCTTTGGCACGCATGACGTTACTCGACGAGGTCCCTAGTTTTTCCTTAACATCCCGAGTGGAAGTCGCTGGTTTTCGCTTATAGGCATCCCTGATCTTTTTATCGATATCCGGACTAACAGGACCGGATTTCCCACATCTCTTCGGCGCATCTTCAAACGTACACTGTTCTCTATATTTTCGAATCGCAGATCATACCGCTCCGACGCTTACACCCTCTTCCTAGGCCAATTTTCTCAAGGAGAGTTCGCTCACAGTGCTCCATTAGATAGGTAACAAAAAACTCAGCACTTTTTGATGCTTTGTCATTCAGAAATGTGAAAAACAAAAGGACGCAGCCAAAACATGTTGAAATATTTCATTATATTCAAAGTGTCCGTTAAATTAAGGTGTGCTTATACTTTCTGGAACAGTCGTTACTTCCTCACGAAGGAAATGAGCTCCGAGGTGAAGTTCATTTCACACATCAAGTTCCTCAAGAAGGTGCACTGTGGCTGACAATCAGCGAGGAGGGGATTTCAAAGCCGCTCTTCTTTTGCTCTGGACTGGAAATTTAAAGTACAAAATGCCTGCCGGAGGTTGCGTCGTTCATCAAGAAATACTGTAACATGTGAAACGCTCATGTTCTTGATACCCAGAACTCTTTTGTAAAGCTGTCGATATAGTCGGATACTTTCCCATGCTATCGAACTGATTGCGCAACTTTCGTCAATAAACAGTTCAATGACTACAAGCATGCGTCGGCAACTTCCATTGGCATGCATGTTACCAAGCTGCCTCACCTGCGTCTCATCGAGAATTTTTGGGCCAACCTAAAGCGTAAGATCTTCTCCAACAATTTTGTCGTGAAAACTGAGGAGGAATTGATAAATAAAACGAAGAAAGAACTCAAAAACATGCCTACATGCATGTTTTCGTCTGGCATGACGAATATTCCTGATAACTGCCGGAAAGCCGCTCGGAAGGGCGTAGATTTTTTTGCAAGTAAACTTAAATAATTACCATTCATGGGAAATTTATCAAAAGCAATCGTCTTTCTCAGCTTTTTTTTATCATCATCCGAAAAAAGTCCCTCTTTTAAATGCAAGCCTTACTCGACTACAACGAGCAGTTCGTGAGAATCTTTAGTGGGAACATCTTGTTATAGTACTTTAAATGATTTTTCAAATATTTTGTATCTTCTTTATTGTTTAACGTCTATGCCTAAGAAATTGAAAATGAGACGTCTTATAGAAAATTATGTGTATGCATTTCACTTCAGTTCAGAAGTACCTAAAAAATAATTCCCATACTCGTTTTCAAAATCACATCTGTTCGGTAATCCGCTGGTAAAACCTCTGACGAGATTGCCTGTCTGCACCTGCACTGTTTTCTCTGGAAACTAAAAAAAAAATCATAGCAACAGCAACGGGTAAAGTTACAACATTACTCCTACCACTTATCTCGTAAAACTCTCTAGTTTCAACTGGCATTTTATTACCGGACGCTTCTTTTACTGCCGCCCCAACTGCAAAGTAGCTTCCGGACGAGAGCCAGCCGGTTTGAAATGCTTTCTCCTGGTGGTCGTTTCGAACAAACGCAATAAGTGGCGAAATGGGAGCCGAAGCATTACCGGAAATTGGAAAAATGGTTCTCCCCTCTCCCCCACCCGTGCCCCAACTGGAGCTGACACTGGCTTCGGTGTTGTGTTACTACTTTTTTTTCTAGTTTGGAAGATAATGGACTAGTTTAACCGCTGCCAATTACATAATCATCGATTAGTATTGTTTATTGTGGTTCCCATAAATCCGATGCCGAAAGAAATCAATTAATTTAATCGCAATTCAACCGTCGCTAATTGCTACAATTCAATGGTTTTACGAGGCATGAAATCGACAGCCGCCGTTTTTCACACAAATCATATGCAGGTCATTTTTCCGCATCACACCAATTTGCATTGTGTTAACCAGGCAAACCCATCTGCTATGCATGCATGTTGTGGCGTTGCGTGGCGGAACCGAAAACGACGCTGCGAAAACGACGCTGAACAATGTTCCAGTGGGAGACATTGGTGCATATGTGGGAATAATTCATGTATTCTTTTGCCGGTAAATGCGACAGAAAGGATTGTGTCATAAATTCTACGCTCTTTTGGAGTAAAGGGTTGTGGTTTCTTTTTTCTTCTTGTGAGGGGATGTTTATGCCATGACACATTGTTGTGAATTGTGGTGTGCATAAAGCTTCTTGCGTGAGCTTAAATTTATGGATGACCTTATCAAATGACCATGCGTTTCCATGGATTTGCAAAGATTAGGTCGGCAAGTTGCACTTGAACTTCATCACTTAGTGATCACGGATGCACGTATGTAGAGCTCTAAGCAAACATACAAACTCGACTGAATCCGTTCGCATCATCATCAGCAGGAGCGAGTTCCAACCGCAGCTCACAATCAACCCAACAGCGCATCGAATAACGGATGAGGTCAGCAGATCAGCGAGTGAGAATGAGGCGTGCGTGCATCGTATTTTGTTTTCCGACAAACGGAGGGTTTTTCCGTTTCACTGCATTCGGAATCCCGGAGAGAATTCGCAATGGCAGTAGCAGTGTTGCCAGATTGTTGTGTGTGTGGTTTTTCTGTGTCTTGAATTTAACGCAACTTGCTGAGCTAAAAGGTATGGATGAGGAGCGTGAGGGATATTTTGCAAAACCGGTGGAACTTAAACCCATAATTTCCCATGAAGTACATGAATGCATTACCAATTACACAACAGGTATTTTACGGTTTATGGTGTATATAGGTAATGGCCTTTTGTAGTCAAATAGTTTCCCACTAACGCTACTTATTCGTATACGTTCTATTTTTACACACGTATCCCACTGATCCTGTGTTTCATCACCAATCTATTTTCGCAGCATTTGTATCTCACGAAATTATGTCACCTATTAACATCTTAATATACAATCCTTCCTGTATTTATTCTCCCACTCCTCTTTGTTTTCTCTTTTTTCAACTCTCTTCTACAACTCCTCTTCTTCCACTTCTCTTCTTCCCTTTGTCCGTTGTGTAGCTGACACTGGCCGATCTCACATAAGCCTGCGGATTAAGCGCCACTTTGGTGAAGTAGACCGCGTACCAAGTTTATTTTGCCCCGATGAGACTCGCTAAGGACGAGTCCACTTGAAATCTTTCTGAAAAGATGAGATCGAGTTTGCCTGACTACTACCAAAATAGGATGGTTAAGAAACCCTATAGCAATGCAGCATAATCTAACACATCAGCCAAAAACCCTATCAAAGTACACAGGTAAAGAACACCCGAACCCCAGAGAACAGACATCCAGGCTGAGTGATATGAAACCGTGATCCTCAGAATAGGGAAGGTGTCCTCAACCGAACATATCGGAAATTTCCCCAAGATCTTTTTCGAAATAGCTCGGCAACACGAGAGATTATCCTACAATCGCTGGTCCTTTGTTCTGAGTCGATGGTTACTAGCGTTCTCTCTTCTTTCTCCGCTTTCCCAAAGATTTCTAGGGCTCGACCTTGGGAGAAATTGTACAAGGCTGAGTGGCATTATTTTAAAGGCACTGCTTGTTTATAGCAAGATCGGACAGTGTAGTTTTTGGCATAGTTTCTAGTGAACAAAAATTAGGAATAATTCGATACGTCTACTTAAATTATAACGCAACATGGAGTGCAGGCTACAGTTAGTTTGCCTCAGCCTTCCCTGGTTTTTGAGGATACTTCTACTGTTCCTTCCTTTTTTGACTATTTTTCGTTCTGTTTTTCTTCTTCCGTATTTTCCTATTTCTCTTCCTTCACTAGTGTTTCAACTTCTTGTGCTTCTGCTCTTCCATTTCTCTTCTTCAGCTTCTATTCCATTTCATTTGCTTTGCTTTACTTCTTCTTTGAGTTTTTTTTAACACATCTTTCCTTCTTGTTATCTTCTTCTACTTCGCGCTTATTTTCTCTGTTTCACCTTTTACGTTGTGCCTCCTACAAATTCTTCTGCTTAATTTACTCAATCGTTTTTCTTCGGCTTCTCTTCTTGATTTCTTCCATTTCTATTCATCTGTTTCTTTTTTTTTTCTTCTTCTTTCACTGATTCCACTACTTTTTTCTTTTTCAGACACTCTTGTTCCACTTCTCATTCCCAAATGTTCTCTTCAGTTTGTCTTCTTCTAAAGTTGTTTCCATTCCTTTTCCCTTTCTTCATTCACTTCTGTTCTTCAGTTTTTCTTCAGCAGCTTCTTTTCGTCCGTCCAAATTAGCATCGGACACGTTTTCGCTTTCCTCCTTTTCTTCATCACCTTCTTCCGTTTACTGATTCCGCTACAGCAATCTAAAATTAAGATTATTCGTGGTGTTTGCTCTTCTATATCTGCTAGGACCTCGCGTATTTAAGCAAGTCTTGAAAAATCTGTCTTTCATTCACAAACTTCCTGCATTCAAGAATTGAACTCCGGACGTTAAAGAAACATGTGTGTTGGGCGCGTGTGGACGTTCCACAAATTTTTAAGAACACGTTAGCCGTCCGTTCTCCCGCGTTCCGTCCACTTATAGGTATCTTCCTCCACGTTCCTTAACTTTGACTTCCTAGTCTCGTAACATTGCACAGTGGTCCAGAATGCGAATTTAGCTGGAAAGATACATTTTCAGCCTAAGTGTAAAGTTTTGGAGCAAATTCCGGTGTCGCTACAAAAATTAAAAAAAAAAACAGTTTTTTGTTCTTACTTTTTTATTTCAGATTGGACAACAGCGTTGTCTTTAGACGATTTTTATAAATTTAAAAGATGAAAATTTTGACGTGTAAATCTAGCTAATGTCTCTTACCGTTAGCGAGTTTTACCGATTTTCTCATAAAATTACGCCCTTTTCAAATGTGTTTTACTCAATTTCAAAAAATTAGCTATCTGCAGTTTTCAGTTATGATTTGTAATGATAAACATAATTTCAAATGCTGTTAAGAAATGTGTGGGGAATCCATTAATTCATACTGGTGGGGATCAGTATTTGCACCACTCACCATCGTCCTCTCTGAGATCTATGAGTAATAGTTTGACGAGAAGAGCAAATGTGTGAAATAGGCGGTGCATGCTAAAAATAAACCCAACAACGGGAGATAATTTCTCACCCGTGTTTGGCAGTATTGGGAGAGGGACAAATCGCTAGAACTAGAAACAAGCAATAGGTAGTATAAGAGCCCGATCGGTTGCATAACCTTTTGTCAGTCAAGGGGATTTCCCCCCTTGCCTATCCTGCATGGGGTAGTATGACAAAGGGTTATGTGCCTGATCGGATACTACCGTTCAAATGCCGTCCGTTCGTTTTCAATCTTGTATCTTTCAATTTCAAAGCCTGCCGTTGCCCTATACGGAACTATCAATACACTTTCTCTTCATGTCTATTCGTTCTAGCAATAAAATTACTCTCCACTCCTAGCGCTTCGCATGGAGATGAGAAATTATCTGCTTCTGCAAACTTAATATGTTTATGGTTTGCCCTAACTAGAAAAACCAACATTTGAAAAATTTTGATTACAATAACGATGATAATTTTTGTTTGACATTCGATAGAGACAATTTGAGAAACAGCAAAAGTTGTAACTTTTATTGGTCTAGAATCAGACAGTTTTGCTGAAAAATTTGAAATAAAAAGTTACAGCAAAAAACTGATTTTTAAAGGGCCACCCTAAGCTACGCAGAAAAAAAACCATAATTTGATCATATCAAAAGGTACAGAAAAATTGTTACATCAAAATTGCTTAAAATTATTTATTCTACAGCTTTTTTGAATTATGCATACCTTTATTGCTGCAAATAAAAAAGTTAGATTTTCGCTTCCTCTGAAAATAAGCACCACCCTAGTTTTAATTGACACAAAAATAAGCGCCTTGTTATTAGAAACAACTTTGTCAATTTGACAATTTGGCCGAAACTTCAAACTTAGGCTGAAAATGTATCTTTCCAGCTAAGTTTGCATTCTGGACCACTGTGCCTTGCGGCATCGAGTTTTACATTGTTTTGTCTTATTTTTCGTTACAGGATTTCAGTGAGAAGTTTTCAAGGATGCATAACAAAATCATTCAAATTCGTCCAAAAGATACTAAAAGGGATTAAATGATGTGTTTTTTTTTCACCACAGGTTTAACCCTACGATGATATGTCACAGACAATGTATCTGCAACTTGCTGAAAATGCGCAACTTAATCGAGGTGTTCTGGGCAAATGATTTGATTTTAAGAAATCAGCTGGCAAATCCGTTATGAAATTCTGAAATCCAACAAGAAGAACAAATAAGGCAAAAGGAAGAAGACGAGATGCACATTGATTTGGAAAAGAGGGTCTTTACGGATAAGTTGTAAGATGGGGTTTGTTTGTGTTTGATTTATCTACACTTAAATTTAAAAAGAGGGGTACACGGGTTGTTTTCGGCGATAACTTCGTTCGTTCTGGAACGGCAAAACTTATCGACCTAATTCAAACCAAATTTGACGTTTTGGGCTGAAAGTAATCATATGGCAGTTTTTCAAAAAATTCACAATTTTTGGTGTAAATACTCAAAATTAAAAAAAACTGTATTTTGACCATTGCATGGAAAGGTAACGCATTCAAACAAAATCGAAGCAATATAAAATGTATAAGCATGTGAATTTATTAACTCTATTTAGTCTTTTTTTATACGGTTCCATACTAAAAAGTGGAACGTATCCCCCGATGCAAAAAAAACCTAAGTGTATTATATTTCGATAGAACATTTTCAGAACAACTAATGTACCTAACTAATGTAAACAAAACCTTTCATTTTATAGAATCACTTGCATCTGATTTTCTCTAGTATGAGCTAGACTCATCTAATCAGTAATGTCATAATTTAAGGCGAGTTTCCAGTGCTGGCAGTTTAACAGGCAAAAACTTAAGACGCAATAACACTTTGAAAAAAACAGGGTTTGTTTTCAGGTTTTATCAATTTTTAACTCAATAAACCAGATCTTTGCATATATCGTGTGGAAAGGTTAAGCACTGCATTATTATTCAAGATTTAAGCATAATAAATGGTTTGATGCTTTCTATGGAAAATAGTATTTAATTTGATCAGTGACATTTTGCATTAGATATGGTGCTACAAATAAAAATGAAGCCAACATTGTTACCAGATTATGACTATTATTTCTAAATAAAAGAGAAAACGTTGCATACAATGAAACATGACTCTGCAGATAAGGATCATCTAGTTGAAAAATATAAGAGATGTAAATATAAGCAAAACAAGAGCAAGTGAAAACTAAGAATCCCACGGAGGAGGAAATTAAATCGTTTTTGTTAAAAGACTACACAATTTGTATTTGTATAACGGTGTTCAGGATGTGATTATGAATAAAAAATTCATTTGAAATTTACACGTGGTCCTCCAGCAACACATCGAGTGATTTCTGTTCTTCATTGGATACAGGACAGTTTTGTTTTTGCTCGGTTCGTTCTCCGTCGCCCAGAAAAAAAAACATCATAAATAGACACATCCGGCAACTCTGGGTGCCAGGTTGGCACAAATTCTTCATCCTCTTGCATTGTCCATCTGGCGAGGGTAAACATAGTTAAAAGTCGGTCACTACTGTTGCAAGTCAAACATGCTGAGCGCAAGTTTACACTCTGGGGATTCGACCGAACTGGCAGTGGCTTGGGGTGGAACGGAAACGAATTTCTCTTTTTTTTTTTTAAGCTGAAGTGGAATCTCCGGCACGTTGGACCAAATGCGATGCAAAAGCAGAAACGTGTATTTGTCAATTAGTGGTGAAACTTTTCCGACAACTTGTGTGCAGAAGATTCTCCCGGGATTTCTAGCGGCCTGGGCGATGATGGTGATTTGATGCAATTTTAGCATCAATGGAGTGTGTATGGAATATAAGACAACGGTATAATTTATGTGACAGTTTAAGACAACTATAGCTGAAATATAATTTAATTCAGACATTTCGTTACGGAGATATGAACGAAATAATATTTTACGACGTATTATAAAAGTACCAAACAGTTCAGTTTTTGATTGCATACTGAGCTATTTATGATGATGATGATGATGATGATGATGATGTAATGCTACAACCTTTTGTAGCAAGTTAACTTTCCATAGCAGTGGAATAGTCTGAAAAACGATTTGCTCAGGATTCTATATTTGTGATCATTGAGCTTCTGTATGAAGAGCCGTTTGGACGGTCCCGTAAGCAGAGACACTAACGTGAAACCCGCGAATATATGGAAGAGAATCTCCTTCCAATAGCAAGTTCACACTAGGATCGAGCCCTCGATTGACAGAATAAACCCAATAGATGGGGTCGATGAGCCCGTCTTCGATCCACGAAATGTTAACAATAGGAAGAAGGCAGTCCCATGCTCTCTATCGAAATTGTATCACTTGGGTGCCCTGATGGTCCCTCCTTTTCTCCGTTATATGTTGTGTCATGAATATTTAGTATATTTTGTTGTTCACACTTAGATATTAAGAATTTTACACCAGACGTGATTCGTGCTACGGGGAATACGGGGAATGTAAACAAATATTTCGTGTAAAATTATGTCTTTTGCGATTGACTCATATGCAATTCTAAGACTCATTCTTATGTGCCAAAGGACGCTTGCATGTGTTGGTCTCAAGGGACTGGAATTCACATGATATTTTGGTAGTGCTTACTTACTAATTGCTAACATTGTGTTGGACAATTTGGCTGAAAGCGAAATTGGATAGGGTTATATACTGTTTTTTACTGAAAGCTTGTTGTCGTCTCGCTGTTTCTAGTTTTGAAGAGCTGACTTTAGGGGCCTATGCTGGCGTATGGCTATGCACGATGTCATATAGTATTGCTCGTGGTCATAGAATAAGGAAGAAAACAGGAGAAAGCAGAGAAAAATTCAGGAAATTTCTCAGAAGTCCTGGGATCTTGCACTTTCCAGTATTTCAGAAAACTCAGAAAACTTCTGTGGATAGGAACTATTCCAAAGATTTTTCTATAAGTCTAAGGAGCTTCCTAGAAGTTCAGTGATCTTTCTTGAAGCTCGAAATTTGCTTCTTATTGTTAAGGGAACATTGCAGAAGCGTTGGGTACTGAAGTTTTAAGTAGAACTTAAGCTTCTTACTACTCGATAATTTTGCATACTGATCCAAAACGAGAATAAAAAAATCAACTACTTTTAAAATGTTTAACCAATTTCGTGGAATTTCCACTTCATCACCATCTTGGCGATTCTAAAAAGTTTTTGTAAGGTTTAACAAAATCTTAGAAAAGCTATTTATTTCACAGAAACTCCATCAACTTTATAGAAGTTTTGACAACTTTCCAGTTTTTTTTTCATTGTTTTGTAAATTTTAAAATCGCAGGCATGATCACCAAGCTTATCGGAATTTCAACCAAGTTTTCAGAATTTCAACTAAGTTTCCTTGAGAATTTTTTGGAAATTCAATGGACTTCTCTGAAGTTACAGCTTCTCTTCAAAAAACAAGCGATCAAACTTTATGATTACCTTGAAACTTCTACAAAAGTTATGCAACTTCCACAAAGCTATACCAACTTCTGTCGAGTTCATTCTATTTCCACCTATAGATATTTCCCATCATAGATATTGCAAAGTTCATAGTTATTTAGAAAATATGTTTTAAAGAGTATGAGAACTTTTAAGAACTCGTTTGAGAATTCTTTCAACATATAAGTTCTCCAACAGCATCCCTACTGTTAGCTTAATCGGCCCTCTAACACCTAGCATCTCCTACTGTTGCTTGTATTCCATTGAAATAAACCACCCAACTTGTGAGTGGCCCCAACAGCATCTACTGTTGTGTTCTTAAATCAGTTTTATTGTATTCCATTGAAATAATCCACCCACACTTGTGAGTGGCCCCAACAGCATCCCTACTGTTGGTTTAAATCGGTCCTCAAACTCGGTGTTTTAACATACTTTTGTATTCTGCTGAAATAAACAACCCACACTTGTGAGTAGCCCCAACAGCATCCTTACTGTTGGTTTAAATTGGTCCTCAAACTCGGTGTTTTAACATACTTTTGAAGTCTGCTGATCGGTCGTCAAACTCGATGTTCTTAGCATATTCTTGTATCCCATTGAAATAAACCACTCACACTCGTGAGTGTCCCCAACAGCATCCATACTGTTGGTTTAAATCGGTCCTCAAACTCGGTGTTCTTAACGTTTTCTTGTATTCCATTAAAATAAACCACCCACACTTGTGAGTAGCCCCAACAGCATCCCTACTGTTGGTTTAATCGATCCTCAAACTCGGTGTTTTAACATACTTTTGAAGTCTGCTGAATAAACCATTCGTACTTATGCGTGACCCAATAACATCCCTACGTTAGCTTAAATCAGTCGTCAAACTCGATGTTCTTAACGTATTCTTGTATTCCATTAAAATAAACCACCCGCACTTATAAGTGACCCCAACAGCATTATTACTGTTTGTTTAAATCGGTGCCAAAATTTGAATAGCTTAAATGTGCATCTCTGTACAGAGAATAAATCGGGAACATAGTTAAATATTTTATTAGCTGCCGACGTCAGTTGAATTCAGCACACCGTTTACCAAAACGGATCCGGCTGCCAACCCAACCATTTTATCCAACATCCCAGTGATTTCTCGTGGAAGTGCAGAGGTGTTCTCGGCTTCCAACAAAGCGAGCATCACGTCAACATATTCCTACCCATTCCCTACTTGACCTGCATTCGGGCGAGGCCAACGCCGGTATTGCCTTAGTTTAAGATCACCAGTTTTTACATATTGAGGATGTATGCTAGTCCCAAGCATCATCCTTTGGTTCTTTGTGTAATAACAGCTGATCTGGCAATAACAGGGTAGCAACCTCAGGCAGTCAATCGTACTCATGCTCATGCTCTTTCATCTTATATAAGTTCTGATCAATTCATGTTACGGACAAAAAGTGCATAAAATAGTCGATAAGCTGTTCAATATGCATTTGAAAAATATAATACATAAAAACGATTATTTCAGCCAGCGTCGGTGGTGCAGTGGTAAGCGTGACTGCTTAGCACCCCAATGGGTCTGGGTTCAATTCCAGTCGACGTCGGTCGTTTTTCTGAGGCGAAAAAATCTTGGTCACGTCTTCCTTCGGAAGGAAGTAAAGCCGTTGGTCCCGGTTCATAGTCATGAGTCGTTGGGTCCAGGTCGTCTCCCTGGCGTCGGTGATTGTCACCATGTGAGGAAATAGGCCGACGAAAAAAAAAATATAATAAAAGATTTTTCGAACTTTTCCGAGAAGAGAAATACGAATAGAATCGATCGCTAAGATATCATCGGTGTACCCCAGAAAGCTTAATAAAACTGCCATAGCAAAATATATCCTCTCGCGAAGAATATAAACCTAAATATCTTGAACCCCAGTAAACTTGCCTAAAGTCACTAAACTTGCCAGGCTTCACTAAAATTAATCTGTATTAAGCTTTTTGTGAGTGCTAATATGACCGATGAATTCACAACAGCTAAAATCCCAGAAAATTACAACAGTTACAATTTCAGGAGGCTCCTCACTTTGAACTAGAACACCGTTGCTGCGGGTGGAATCGGCCACAGTAACCGCAAAACTGGCCTACGGTATAGGCTTGGTGACCCAAGGAGGGCCAGCAACTTTGCAAACTCTTGCTCCTCCCTACAATTCAGTGTTTCGGTATGCTTCCGGAGCTTTCACGACCAGTCCGACATTCTCAATCATGGCCGAAACGGGAACCCTGCCGTTCGAACTGCTGGCGGCACAGTCTAAAGCGCGAACTGCCATCCGAATAGCTGTAAAGAATCGTGGCAACATCACGCTTCCGTTGATTCAACGAGCCTCGAACCGCCTTAAAGAATTGTAAGGTACAGCGCTCCCCACTGTCGGTCAACTTGTGAGACAGAGTGATCGTGTGTGGCACGTACGAAAGCCTACGGTTGTGTGGGACGTAAAGAAATGCATAGCCGGTGACCTTCCAGAGAAAGTCCGCCCAATCGTGCAACATTTGCTGAACACCCGTTACCATAGATCAACTATCGTCTACACCGATGGCCCTAAGGGTGAAGATACGGTAGGGGCCGCATTCTTCAACGGAGGAATTTCTGGCATCTACAGTCTTCCGAAAGCATGCAGCGTCTTCTCTGCGGAGGCATACGACATAAAGATGGCTGTAACGATCCCGAACCAGAATAACGAGTTGGTTGTTCTATCGGATTCCGCTAGCTGCCTACTGGCATTGGGAAAATCTCGTCACCCGTGGATCCAAGAAGTGGAATAATCTTCCGAAGCCGATCGACTAGCCAATGAAGCCAGGAGGGTATAGGCCATCAGGATCTATCAATTCCAGGAGTAGATGCTCTCAAAAAAGTTAATCAACTGATACGTCATCGGTGGGATAACCAGCGGTATGGAGACAAAGGAGTCAAAGTTGAGGAAGTAAGGGAGGATCCGCCGCCCAATTGTGAATGCAGCGGTTCGGTGATGGATGTTCGGCGTTTTATTCTCGAATGCCGGAAATTTATAATTGAAAGGCTGCAAAATAACATTGGGACTAGCCTACGCGACGCCCTGAGAAATACAGAGGAGCAAAGAACACGAATGCTGAACTTTCTAAGGGAAAGAAGAATGTTTTTAAAACTGTAGCGAAACCAGAAAATGGATGAAGCCGATGAAGAAAATGAGAAAAAGGTGAAACGTGTGTATACGAGGCTTAACCAGCTGGACAAACAGAAGTCAATGAAGAAAAACTGGAGAAAAATAGCGAAAGAAGAAATACTGATGAAAACAAGTACGGAAGAATATAAAATGAAGAAGAACCGTTTGGAAATAGCAGTCGTAGCCGTAGCAGTAACCAAAAAAAGAAACAGTAGCCCGAGAAGAGAAGCGTAACGGAATCAGTGGAAGCTGAAAACAGAAGCAGATGGAGGAAAAAATGAAAAGCAGACGAAATTGAAGGAGGCCTAACTGAGGAAGTAAAGTAGTGCAAAGAAGCATATTGAAAGAGCGAAATAGAAGAAGATAACTTGAATGAGAACAACGTAACACAATCGAAGAAGAAGAAAAGTGAAGCGAACAAAGTGGACGAATAAAAGTCGAAGAAGAGAATCGGTAGAGCAGAAGCACAAAAAGTTGAAGACGTAGAGAAACAGAAAAAAAAAATTGAAAAGGATTAGCAGAAGAAAAAAAGTTTAAGGAGAAAATCAACAAAGAGAGATAAGAACATAAAAGCGAGAAAAAATAATAACAGAGATAAGAAAAATAGAATAATTGCAAGAAGCAGGAAAAATAGCTTCTATTAACCCAACGGAGAAATAGAAGTAGAAGTAGAGAAGTAGTATAGAAAAAGAGTTGAGAACAAAATGAAGTGGAGTATGAAAATAATCGCTGGACATATTCTTCATGAAACAGATAAAACAGATAACAAAATTAAAAGTTTCGTAAGACACAAACGTCCCCTTCTGGTGTAAACCCTAGCAGCACAAAAGTTGCTTCAATGTGACGTAATTAGGCAAAAATCAAGTAGCTGCAACTAATTATGACGGTTCGGTGTTGCTTGGGAAGTGTCATTAATAAAAAATAAAAAACAAAATTCTCTAGCACAAGGAGCAACTTGAGGTGTTGATCAGCACCTTAGGCGAGCAAGACCTTTTCCTTTACCGGTGTCAGCTTCACCTGCACCAAACACGGATACTTTTCGGCCCATTTATCTATAAATCTCAGGTTGTACTCAATAAAGTTGAATTTTTATTTATCAAACACTGAAATTTCACTCATTGAATGGTATTAACAAGTAGCGTGTAGCGTCTTGGAAAGGTATTTTTATTGATCCAAATTGCTACAAGAATAGATATAAACACAAACCAAATTTTAAATTATGCAAATTAGTTCCGGTATAAAACAAAATTTACAACACCGGTGCAGCGATTAATCTAAAAAAAAATATCGAAACCACGATTTGGACCACCGTTGAAGATGCCCTAACCGTTAGAATATAAAACCAGTGTTCTTTCATCTGACATGCTCCAAAACCTAAATTTTGTTGAGTGAACGAATAAAATAAAAAAAATCAGAATCCAAAGTCAGCGCTGATCAAGGGACAGGAAAAACTAGGCCGTAATCAAACGTAGCCGTGCTCCTGACGATGAAAGGTTTGATTTGAAACGAACAAGTTGCTCTATTGTTGTGTTTTTTATTCCATATTCTCGATTGATGTTTTGGTGATATAAAATCAATCACGAACGAAAGCCTCAATTGAAAGAAAACAATTTTCCATTCATAAAACCACAAAAAAAATGCCACACGTCACTCTCATCAGCTTTTCTAATGGGGAAAAAATCTAAATCTATTCAATATCATAACCAATTTATTCGATTGTCAAACACAACGTGCGCCGAATTGCAACTGCTCGTCACATACGAAATGGTACATGAAATTCAATTCCCAACACCCTCGCAGGCCCTCTTCCCTCCAGCAATCGCTTGAATCTGACAATCCAAGCAAGCCACCTGCCACCACGTCATCTGCCCGTCACAAGAATGACCTCGAGAATGGAGTGCACTTTTCGGTTCGTCGTCATCACCATCATCATCATCATCATCATCATCGCAACCACCGCCCTAGTTGCCGAATAAGAACTGTCTGCATTGCGGTTTCCATTCCATGTCTGACTGACTTTCGAACTCTTTTTCGTTTTATTTTCGTGCTTTGTAGCTAAAAATATTCCTGAAATTTATTTCACACCGTGTCATCGAAAATGAGAATCTCCGAGATGAGGATGAGTTTCGCTGCGAATGCTCTGGATTGAGATGTCTTGCAGTTTGGGAAAATGCAAATTTTGATCGACGATAAAACTGATTAACTTAAATTGAAAAAGTTTAACACGGCTCTGATTCCGGTTCGGAGGCAAAAAGAGCAATTGTTAACGAGCCCGAGCCTACGATCTCACAGCAGATATGCTTATCTTGAGTAAAAACCTGACGATGATGACTTATCCTCGTGTAAGTGCTTTCACTTATGCCGTACGCACTCAAGATGCTGTCAACCGCTCGGAGGAAAACTTTATGCCTTGACTTTACAGAACTGCTTTGCAGAACGCACCTTGCAGTGGCGTAGAAGGGTGGATAGATGCTCACCCCTCGCGACGCCATCCAGACCTGATACCACATATGGCCACGTGTACTTACATTTATGTGTGAGCAAGATTTGCTGGTAGTTTCGACGGCTAAAAGCGCGAGCAGATGAAGAAGACAATTTATGCAAATTGAATCAAAACAAGATTTATTCATGAGACGACAACGGTTGTTGGTGCGATATCTCCTCCTCGTCGTCGTCGTCGTCTTCAGGTCATAAAAGCTCGCTCAGCTATGTCGGGTTGATGTAGGAAAACTATTTGCCAAGTAACGTGCGAGTAACTTTGTTGGGGCAATCTTTCATCCCGTGGAAAGGATAAATTTTCCTTATGAATATTCATCATTCAAATGTAGGGAGAAAATGGTTGGAATTACCGTCTGTAACCGACGGCTCAATCGAGGGAATGGACTGAGATAATATGAGGAGAAGATGTGTTTGCGTCGCACATGAGAGGAGTTCGGTAGGACATATGGGTCAATATTGTTATTTATTGCGATGTTCGATTTAGAGATGATTGCTTTTATGTGTTCTTAGCACGTCATTTCTGATTTTGTGTGTGCGTGTGTGTCCAATCTAACACTGTTTTTTTTGGTTTTTTTACGTGACCACGAGCTGCTTGCATAGTTTTAATCCGGGAGTTAGAAAGTGCTAGCTCTATTGCAGATCCAGTAACCCATTTCAGAATGTCTGGAGAGTCACTCCCATTCCGAGGTTGACCGTTTCATGTCGATAACGGTAAAGTTAACACACTTCCCGGTTCAAAAGTAATCAAACCTGGCGCGTATATATTGTATCTAAATGTTATAACTGGTTAGGTCTCACCTTGAATCGCTGGTCCGTTATAAGACTCGCTCTGCTTTAGACTCGCCATCTTTGTTTGTTGAATTTTCTTCCCTTGTTAGGAGTGTTTTGTTTGGGTGTTCTCTTTTTTTTCTTCTCGTTTTCTTAGTGTTACCTAAAATAATTTAAAACAAAATTATATGTTTAGTCACACCATAAACAAATCATTCTATTGATGCTGTTTGAGTTCCAGTAATAGAAATGTGGTTGTTTAATGTGCCCAACGGCATTGCTTCAGGTTTTGGTATATTTTTCTGTTCTCTTCCCTATCCTATGACCGCGAGCCATACCAAACATCCTAAAGTCAACTCTTTAAAAGGTAGGGGTAGACCCACGGAAACACCGAGACAACACCGTAAGGGCGGTATAAACCCTAACCAATTTAACTTTCAGCCAAATTTTCTAACACAAGGTAAGCAATCAAATGACCACTACAAAATATACTATATATCCACGACCTTACATGTAACGGGAACAGGGAGGGACCATCAGGGCACCCAAGTGAAACGATTTGGATAGGGAGCATGGGACTGCCTCTTCCCTATTGTTAACATTTCGCGGAACGAGGGCGGGCCCTTCGACCCCATCTATTGGGTTTATTCTGTCAATCGAGGGCTCGATTCTAATGCTGTGTGTGTGAACTTGCTTTTGGAAGGAGATTCTCTTCCCTATATTCGCGGGTTTCACGTAAGTATCTCTGCTTACGGGCCCACCAAAACGTTCTTGGCCCTTCATACAGGAGCTTGATGATCACACACAACAACAGAATCCTGATCAAATCGTTTTTCAGATTATTACACTGCTATGGAAAGTAACCTTGTTACAATAGATGGTAGTATTTCATCATCATCATCATCATCATCATCATTAAGAAATGGCAAGATTTTTTTTGATTGTTTTTTTTCCTGCTCTATTTATTATTAATCGTATATGCGTTATTTTCTTTTCAAATCAGCTTGATTCCTAAGCTATCTTCTTTTAGTCTTTTTCTTATAGGCTTCTTCTCCTGACTCTGATTCTTCTTCACTACCAATGTCAATATTCACTGAAACTTTTTTTCCGCGGTTTTTTTTATGCGATCCACTTAAAAAAACCGCGTTATTTCAAAAAACGACGTAAAAAAAGTGAAGGAAATAAAAATTATATTTCAAATTCATATTGAAAGAATATGGTCATAAAATGTATTGGTCGTGGAAAAACATGGTTCCAGTAACATTGACCACCAAAATCCTGCTACAAATGGATAGAGGTTGTTAATTCAATGTGTAAGCAAAACAGTCCAAGGTAGTTATAGATAGTTTTTGTCATCGGCAAAATTTCTCAGTATGTCATTCATCGTCTTTTAACATTATCATATTAGTTCCAAATACAAAAAAAGGGATTTCTGTCTGTCTGTCTGTCTGTCTGTCTGAATCTAATAGACTGGAAAACTACTGAACCGATTGGTGTGAAATTTTGTATGGAGGAATTTTTGGGTCCGAGGAAGGTTCTAAAGATAGTTAAAGACCCCTCCCTTCTCTGGAAAGGAGCACTCTCATACAAATGAAACACTAATTTCTACATAACTCGAGAACTAATCAAACAAAAGAAACCAAATTTAGCATGCGTGAATTTTCGAAGGCAAAAAATGTTTCTATGATAGCTTGAGAACCCTCCCCGTCCTAAAAGAGGGGGCTCCCATTCAAATAAAACACAATATTCTGCATAACTCGGGAACTAATCAAGCAAACGGAACGAAATTTAGTATGTGATGGGTTTTCAAGACAAAGAATGTTTTTATGTTGGTTTGAGACCCCTCTCCATTCTAAGGGGGGTGAGGGGAAGGTCTCCAAAACATATGAAACACAATATGAAACACATGACTCGAGAACTAATCAAGCAAATGGAAACAAATTTAGTATGTGGTGGTTTTTGAAGACAAATATGGTTCTATGTTGATTTGAGACCCCTCCCTTTCTGAAAGGGAGGGATCCAATACAAATGAAACGCAAATCCTAACATAACTCGAGAACTTATCAGGGAAATGGAACCAGAATTTGACATGTGGAACTGTTATCTTGAAGGAGAAATAATGTTTCTAAGGTGGTATGGACTCCTTCGCCTTCTAGAAAGGAGGAGGAGGGGCTTCCATACAAATGAACATACATTTCTGCATTACTCGAGAACTAATCAAGCAAATGGAACCAAATTTGGAATGTGGAGGTTTTTGGAGGAGAGAAATGTTTCTATAGTAGTTCAAGACCCCTTCCCCTGTTGAAGTAGGGGGGGGGGGGGGTTGGGGCTATCATACAAATGAAACACAAATTTATGCATAACTTGAGAACTATTCAAGCAAATGAAACCACATTTGGAATGTGGTTTTTATACATTTTTAAAACTGTCTGTCTTACAGAATGGCATGAAAATGTGTATGCAGGGGTGTTTGGGACTGGAAAAGGTTCTTATGGTTGTTTGAGACCCCTTCCCTCTTCTGGAAGGGAAGAGGGCTCTCATACAAATGAAACACAAATTTTTGCATACTTTGAGAACAAATAAAGCAAATGGAAAATTGGTATGCGGGGTTTTCTGAGTACAAGAAATTGTTCTATGGAGATTTCAAATCAAATTTCAACCAATCATGAGAATTATCCAGATAACTAAAACACAAACTGTGTATTTCTCCGGGTTAGCAGAATGTTCTTGATAGAAGCTTGAACCACCAAGTAAAAAAACTCGTTCCAAAAATAACAACCATTGTTCATTCATTTAGTTGCAGGCGTAGCCACGCTAGCACCGGGGTCAGCTAGTTATTTAATTTTATTTATTTATTATTTTTTAATATATCTTTATCATTCACAACATTACTCCATTCCTCCCCTTTTATATTTGGGAAGGTCCATTAATTATGTCACGCTGTAAGGGGGAGGGGGGTTTTGGAAAACGTGACGATCCATACAAAAAATTTGAAGGTCCATACAAAAACGTGACAAGGGGGAGAGGGGTTGTAAAAGTCAATTTGTGCGTGACGTAATTAATGAACGTTCCCTTGGTGGTTTGTTTGTCTTCTTTATTGAATCGTTCCATGTTTTTGCAGGTCTACTTTTTTATTGTTACACCTAATCTTTTCTGCTATTTTTAGTGGGTGGCCATCAGGGTTTCTCTGTATGTGTCCCCGATGGCCTGTTTTCATTACACAAACTTTTTAACTGCAGTCTTACCATCTAATTAGCTTGATACTGTTAATCTTCCTTGAGGTCTCTCCTACTTTATTTTTACATTATTTTTAAGATTTGCATTTCATATCTAGTTATTGACCTTCTATTTCTTTTTACTAAAGCTGCTTCCGTCAGTCATAGCAGGAGAAATTACTGTTTTATACATTAATTTTGTTAGGCTCCATAGTGGTTTATATCTCTTTATAAATTCTATCATTACTTTGCTACTCTTTACTGCTAATCTACATCTATTTCTGGTTGTTTCTGGTCTGTTTATTGTATCTGATAGATATGTTCTTAGGTATTTTATATTGTTTACCATATCAGATACTCCTCTTTATCTATAATTACTGATTTAGGGATGCTTCTGTCTGATATTGGTTCTCTTATTATAACTTGGCTTTTTCTTATTGTTTATCTGTAGTCCTATTTTTCCTTATTCTATTTTAAGTATCCTTACAATAATTTCTACCTCCTTTAGCGTTTGTGCTATGATTAAATTATCATCTGCTAATATTAATATTACCAGTAGATTATCATTATATTCTTCCAACAAATTTACTCCTGGATATTATTATTTCACTTTTCTTAACGAATCTTGAATAATTAGTATAAATATGTATGGTGATTGTGGACATCCTTGTTCTATACCTATCGTTTTGGTCATATCCTTTGCGCGTATTCCATCCCAGAATATACATGTTTTTTCTGCATTAAGTGCTTGCTTTACTCTATTTCTTACGTGGTCTGATAATGAAAGTTTCTGAAGCACTTTAGGAATCGAGTCTAATCTTCCATTGCCAAAGGCCTTTTTTTAATCTATCGATGCTACAATTGGTGTTCCTCCACAATTCCATCTTTCTTCTAAACATCTCCTGGCATAAAACAGTTGATCGTCTGTTGACCTTGACGTTTCTAATGAACGCTGCTTGATGATAACCAGGGTCTCCCGCATACTTCCTCAGTCTCTCCATTAACCATTTTGTGCAGATGTTGTACCCTATATTACATAAACTTATCCTTCTAAAATCTTGTGTTTCATTTGCTGCTTTACATTTTGGAAATGGGATCTGATTTGATTGTTTCCATTGAGCTGAAATGTCATTTGTTTCCCACTCCTTCGTTATTTTTTGATTCATTCCCTCTACTGTTTCTTCGTTAGAATATTTTCTTTTATATTCATTTTTTATTTTATTTTATATTCATTTTTTACTCCATCCTGTCCTGCTGCTTTTTCATTTAGATTTCTGATTATATTGTTGATTTTCTCCTCACTTGGTCCTTCCGTTATTATTTCATTATCCTCTTCTATTTCAAGTGGTTTCCCTTCAGATGTTTCTAATTCCTCCATCCATTTTCATCGAAATGAATGGTTTTTTCGACTCTTTTCTTGACATAAATTGTTTCAGAAACTTATATAATTTTTTTAGTCTTTCTCCTATCTCGCAGTCTTTGAATTCATTGTAAAATTTAACAACTTCTTTTTCATTGTGTTCCTTTAGTTTGATTGCATAATCTTGTCTTCGTATATTTATGTTTTGCCTAAACCATTTTGTTTCCATGCCCCGATCTTTTGCTTGTCTCATTTGTTTCCAACCTTTTTTGCACTAACCTTTACTTTTTCAGTAAAAAAATCGTAGGTTTTTGTAGTATTTAAATTTCTCAACTCAACTGGCTTGTGCTTACCTAATTCTTCTAAATATTTTTTATTGTTTTCTTTGTTTATTGATGTACTAGGCTGTAATCTTCTTTTTTGTACTTTTTGTTTTCTGGCTTCATCTTTTTGCTCTGTATAAATTCCTACTTTAATTATTTTGTGATCCCTTTGAATTTCTGTCCATGCAGCCCTAATCAAGTTTATCTTCACCTTCGATTCTTGGGCTACAATGACATAATCAATATGTGATGAACTTTTTTCATTTGATCATGTGACGAACACTGACTCATCAAATCTCATTGAAATTACTATCATTTTATGAATTGCTAAAAGATTTTTCATGTATTCCCCATTTTTGTTTGTATTAACATGTCCTATGAATTTACCTAGCCTCTAAATTTCCTCTTCGTCTGAATCTA
>JASCZW010005646.1:0-155243 GCA_034211315.2 Aedes japonicus
TGACTCGAGAGCGTCTCTGATACTGATGCCGTTTTCATCTGGAAACAACCATAGTTGATTGATTGAGTGGGCTCATAAGGCAAAACCACAGCGTCTTGAAAATCTCGAGAATCCTGATCTAACACGTTGTCAACGAAGACGTGTACTCACATACTCATTGCATGCCAAAATAGCTCGATGATTCCACTTATCTATCCACCAAGGTGCCTGATAGTAGGAGCGAGAAATTTAAATGTAATACATCTGTAATGATGTATCATGCCTGTAATTCTTCTCTGGAAAGCTTCCGGCCTAATAATACACCGCATCGATGATTTGCATACCTATAACTTCATGTCATGACATTGTTCATTCAATGGTATTCTCGGCTGATTACTTATATAAGAACTTTGCACATGTTATTATCTGTATCATAATAGACTAGCCGTCCTGTAGAGTTGCGTTTGGCCCCACTGAAACAGGTTCACGACTACCATCATACTGAAGACTCCACATAGAGATTATCTGATGACTGAAGGAGAACTCTTATACTAGTACAGCACAACTGGTTCTATAGCAAATCTAATTCCCGGTATTAACGGTAACGAATGTACTGGCGGAAAATGGCATGACCATGTTTCCACTCATTTATTCCACCCTTCCTCTTGCACTGTCTCATCACTGGCATGTTGAACGGAATTCCATGATTGCGCCCAGACTGTGTTTCACAGGAGTCCTGCATTGCAGTTTACCTGTTCCATCTGGATGCGGTTGCAAAATCTCCTCTACGTTGCTGGTTCCGCATCGAACTCTCTCCCATACTTCACAAGGCATCATTCTCACCGCTGTATTACGCAGGTCGAGCAGTAATTTCAGTTTCAGCAGGATCAGCCTATGGGCCTGATAATTTAGTTAACGTGACGAACTAGTCTTACCGTTACACTTCCTGCGTTAATCGACTACGAATTGCAGCATGGCGACGCTCTTCCACTGCATGGGGTTTGCAGGAGTTGGGTGCAGTATCTCCGCTTTAAGTAATGTCTAGCATCCCAGCTGCCACAACAGCCACAGCCGCAGAGCATTCACTATTTAACTGCAACTACAGCTAACGGTTTTAAGTACTGCGGCAGGATATCCTTCGTTTGTGAATGTTTACTGCACTTGTTGTTTGGCAGCTTCTGATGGTTTGCTGAGGCAGGTGCGTGGTGTGACATACTGCTGTCTGCATCTATCAAACTTGTCAGTTGATCATGACCAAGGGAAGCTCGATTTAGTCTCAGTACAAGGTTCAGAATACTTCAACTCCGTGCAACGGGGGAATATACTGATCACGGCATACATCCAACAAACGATGAACCATCGTTTTACAATGGCAGAGCGATTGTCAAGCCGAGGCATCATTGTTGCTGCGTATTGTCTTTCATTGTTTTTGGTTTTTATATATATTCTTATTGAGCCTGCCGATTGAGAATAGCCTTGCACATGCTCTACCCGTAGGGGATCTTCATCGGGCGATCGCATTGTCTGATATTCTATTCTCGCAACTACATATTGCGACTTGACAGATACCTGCGCTCTTTGCCGGAGGATATCTGCGTATTCTTTGAGTAGGCGTACGATTAGTTGAAATATATTGATAAGAACTTGCTTTGATGAGGCATTACGGAAAATTGAAGACAACTTCACAGGGTTACTAGTCTCTCCATCTGTTAGTTCGTCTGGATTGAAATCGCGTAGCACCAATTATCGCTTCGGCTTTCCGTTGATTCCCAGGCTAAGGTTTATCGATCATGCCAGTTCGTACGGTAAATTTCAAGATTTATAGTTCTTACTATCTGTTAGACTGCGAACTTGCCTGTTTTCGAAATTTCAGTAGCATTGTTCGGTTAACGACGGCTGTCGGTTCCGGCTGTCAGCCTGGTCGCAACCAGCAGTAGCCAGCAGAGAAGCTTCTCACGATGATTGACACCATAGATGGATTCAGCCTGTTGATTTTTGTTTATTTGATACCAATATTATCCGTTCTTCCACGCCCATAAGAACAGCCGGATAATGTGGGAGATAGTATATTCGATGATCAGCAGCCCGTGATAAATTCAGATTCGCAGTTTATTTTGCAATCGACGTACTGCACTTCACCGTGGGTTGCTTTGAGCGCGATGCAAAATAAACCACCGAATCTCGGAAATTTATGCACGAGTACTAAGAGATGGAAACAGGGAGCAAATCGACGAATCAGATGTCAGGGCCTGCTTACTATCTCCCACATTATCCAGTAATTTGCGAAGAGAGCAGTACAACGAAGGGGCGAGTCGTATTCGATGCTTCTAGCTAAAAATCCACTGGAATTTCTTTGAATCCATCCCATAGAATCAATGAAATCATCGTGAAGGGGAAAGCTTCTCCCCTTTAGCTGTTTATACTGCTGGTTTGCGTTAGGCTGACAACCGAATTCGACAACCGTCGTTGACAGATTATGCTACTGAAATTTTCGAGAACGGAGCCGGAACTACGCAGTCTAACTGGATAGTAAAGGAACTATAAATGCTGAAATTTACCGATACGACTTCAACTGTGATCGATCGTAGCATAACGGAATCAGCGGAAGAAGAAAACCGAAGCGATGGCCTCCAGATATGGTGGTTAGCTGCGATTTCAATAAGCAGTCCCGGACAAGCAGCGGGAGCTGGCTTAGATGTGGAGGGACTGAGCAGTTATTTGAACCCTGTTGAGTTTCTTCCAATTTTCCGAAAGTAGCACTGTCAAAGCGAGTTACCCCGTTATAAGGGTAATTGTCCAAGCCTCTACAAACTGGTTAGTCGTTACGCCTTCCTGCTCAAAAGTCACCTGGGTAGTCCTCCGGCAAAAAGGCACCTGTTAGACATCCTGTCAAAAAGTCACCAATATGTAGTTGCGAAATAGGATAATCAGACCAATGCGATCGCCCGATGAGAGATCCCCTACGGGTGCTAGATAATCTGCAAGAGCGGTTCTCCAGTCAACGGGCTCAGCCCATAATTCATACTCAAAACATAAAAGGCAGCAAAAGACAATACCACCTGCTAATGATGCCTCGGCTGACCAGCGTCAATCGCTCACATTGGCAGGCTGCCTAAGGCAATGGATCATGTGGACGACGAAGTTGAACATGTACGTGATCCGGTGCTGTTACGTTTGCACGAGGTTGGAAACGGATATTCTGGCAGACCTTGTATGCTGGAGATGTTCATCGAGCGGTTCCCTTGATTCGCCAATCAGCTTGACCGGAACAAATTATATAGATACCAGACAGCGAGCAAACATGTCGCATAACTTGCTCACACCTGCTCAGCTAGAATGCATCAAGCTGGCTACCAGATAACAAGTGCAGTAAGCATTCTAAACGAGGATATCCTGCCACAGTACTTAAAAACCGTTGAAAACCTTGAGGACCTGCAGTTCATAGTGTACTCTGCAGCTGTGGCTGTTGTAATAACGCTGGGATTATAGACGTACCCAAAAGGAAACGACGGAGGGTGCGTACACCCAACGCACAAAAACCCCCATGGATGATGCGGTTGGAGAGCCGAATCACCATACTGCGGACTAAAATTGGTCGGTTAACGCAGTACAAGAGGGGCAACCGATCAACAAGGCTAGTTCGTCACGTTGCTTAAATTGTCAAGCCCGCAGAGCCCCGAGTCCTCACTGAAGCTGAAATTACTGAGGTTTTCGACCCCCATGTACAGCGATTGAGTGGTCTTGCTAAACGGATGCGTCGGTATGGAGAAAGTTCGATGCGGAAGGAGGAAAACCGAGTTTCCAACACTAACGTGAGGAAGTTTTACAACCGCATCCGAATGAACAAAATAAACTACAATGCAGGACTTCCGGAGATTGGCACAGTAACACAATTTTGGGCGAATCATTGGGAGAATTCCGTTCAACATACCAGTGATGAGATGTAGTTGCAAGAGGAAGAGGATAAGAGTCATGGAATTGGAAGCATGGTCGCCACCGTATTTTCCGCCCAGTACATTCGCGAGGTTACCCGTTATACCAGGAATTGGGTTGCACCAGGACCGGATTTTGTGCACAACTACTAGTATAAGAAGTTCTCCTCAATCCATGGGCGTATAGCGGAGTGCTTCAATATGGTAGTAGATGACCCCCAGTGGGTGCCAGAATTCATTTCCAGTGGGGTAACCTAACTTCTTCCCAAGGATCAAAACACGGCTAATCCAACCAAGTACAGGCCAATAACATGTACAAAGTTCTCTCGTCAGTAATCAACCGAAAACTACAAAACCATTGAGATGCGAACAATGTCATGACCGAAGAAGAGTTATAGATCAGGTCATCATCGATGCAGTTATTGTAGGCCAGGCTTTCCAGAAAAGAAGAAACCTGAGCATGGCATACATCGACTACAAGATGGCGTACGACTAAGTTTCTCACTCCTACCTTATCAAGGCACTGCAGTTGGAAAAGGTAGATGGTGGAATCATCAGGCTATTACAGCATGCAATGGGCATGTGGAGTACACGTCTTCATATTACAGACGGAGCAACGGTGTTAAGATCCAGGACTCTCAGCATGAAAAGGGGAGTTTTCCAAGGCCGCTGTGGTTTTGCCTTGCGATGAACCCCACTCAATCAATGCAACTATGGTTACCATTTCCAATCAAAGCAACGATGGATCGAGTGGTGTGTCGTCCGAGTATCAGGGACGCTCTCGAGTCCCTTCGAATGTCGGAGAGGGTTACGGCAAGGTGATGGATTGTCGTGTTTGTTGTTTAACATTGCACTGGAGGGTGTGATTCGAAGAGCTGGGATAGACATGAGTGGCATGATCTGGCGAAGTCAAAAAGTCTGTCCAACTATTTGACTTCGCCGACGACGTTGATATCGTAGCACGTTACTTTGAAACGATGGCGGAAACATACATCAGACTTAAGGCTGAAGCTGGTAGGATTGGGTTTGTGATTAATGCGTCGAAAACAAAATACATGAAAGGAAGAGGTTCACGAGAAGACAAAGTTAGCCTCCTAGCACGAGTTCAGATCGACGGTGATGAAATCGAGGTAGTAGACGAATTCGTGTATCTGGGCTCATTGGTGACCGCCGATAATGACACCAGCAGAGAAATAAAAAGGCACATTATGGCTGGTAATGTGCCTACTATGGACTCCAAAGGACGCTAAGATTGAACAAAGTTCGCCGAACCACTAAGTTGACCATCTACAAGACATTAATTAGATCGGTAGTTCTATACGGCCACGAAACATGGACATTGCTAGTGGAGGACCAACGCGCCCTTGGAGTCTTGGAAGGGAAGTAGAACGGAACGGAAGTGCTGCGTACCATCTACGGTGGAGTGCAGATGGAAGACGGAACGTGGAGGAGGCGAATGAACCACGAATTGCACCAGTTGCTGGGAGAACCTCCCATCGTACACATTGCAAAAATCGGTCGACTACGATGAACTGGGCATATCGTAAGAATGTCGGACGACAGCCCTGTTAAAATGGTTCTCGAAAACGAACCGACAGGTACAAAAATAAACGGCGCGCAACGAGCAAGGTGGATCGATCAAGTAGAAGGTGACCTGCGGACCCTCCGCAGACCGCGAGGCTGGCGAGTGACAGCCATGGACCGAATAGAATGGAGACAACTTCTGTGTACAGCAGAGGCCACGCCGGCCTTAGTCTGATTGATAAGGTACCCTAGCAAAGGAAAATAACAAACTGATATCATATAAGTAACAAGTTCTGTTATCCCAGTTATCGTTTTGTTTTCCGCTGTTATCATATAACAAATTTAGTTATCACTATTGGCAAATTTTGTTATCATATGTTATTATTTTGAACACACTATTTTTTATGTATATTTCCAGCATATTTGAACAAGAAATTCTGCTTTTAATTAAAATATTTTTTTCAGTTATCAGTTATCAGTTATCAGCATGCGAATTTGATTTCAAATTGATAACATAATTTGATACTATTTCAATAAATTTGCTTACAATAATAGGATTTGTTATCAAGTTGTTCGCAGTGATAACAAAATAAGTTATTATTATGATATTCAACGAGTATTTTTTTGTTATTCATTCTGTTATTTTGGCTGTTTGTTCAGCCTAAATGATAACATATTCAGTGATCAAAAAATGATAACCTGGTAATAGAACTTGCTATCAATTTGGTATAATCCTTTGCTCGGGTAAGGTATGGTTACCATTTTAAAAGTGGAGGAAGAGCTACCAATGTTTGTTAGATATCACTTGCCAGATCGGCCTGTTCACTAGGGACCTTCCTTTTTTGTCCCTTCTGGCTTAACCTGGTATTCAGGGTCGATAATTGGCTCCGAGTGGAATTGGGCGGGTACACTTCCCTTTCACGATTCATCCAAGGTGGAGCAATCAAAAAAAGAAGAAATTATAAGAGAAAGGGAATTAGCTAACAACAAATAAAAAAAACATTAATTTAGAATTTGATTTGCATATTTCTTTTTAATTTTATTCTAGATATTATTAAGGGGAAGAAGGAAGGATAGGGAAGGGAAATTTACCGGAACTGCTGCCGTTTACTCGATGGGTTGATTGTCCCACGGTCTGCCTACTTCTTCGGAGCGTCGTATCCGCCGGCTTTGATTCGGCGCAAACGCACCTGTATTGCCGATTCGGAATGGATGACACCCGGACCTTTGTCCGCTCGATGTCCAAGGCTCCAAAATGCACCGGTCAACACCAATTAATAGCACTGAACAATTTTTCCTTCACAAAAATTTAAAGAAAAGCGATCGTTTCAATAAAATCGCGCACCAACGATTTTCAACTGTTCTGATAATTTTTTACCTTACTAACTGTCGACCTCGGCGATGACAGCTCCTTATATCAGCTGTTTTGTATAACTGTATGGAAGCTCTCTCATTGTCCGTAAAGGTCGACTGTGGTAACGCACTGCCTTGAGCGTAACTGTTGGTATGGCAAATGGGGGACTAGGGATGTCAAGGATGGGGAAAGGGTTATGCTATTCGATTATGGATTTAATTTCATTTCAATAAGTTAATTTATTTGTATTAATTCTACTATTCAATTTTTATGATTCCTTTCCTATTATTATAAGCTAAATGATTATCAAATGAGAACACATTCAAATATATATATACAAAATTTACTGATATTAATATATTTACAAAATTCAAAATCAAACGCAAAATTTAACAATATTTACAGGATATAAAAAAACACAATGTGACCAATGGATAGGTTACATTTAGCCCACACTTGGGAGAAAAAAAATAGAACAAGTTTTATTTTTTTTTCTTTGTAAGAGGAAAGTCATGGTTATGAATTTGGTGCTATTTTGATAACACTCTTTTTATTGAAGGTTGGGTTAATTTCGTGGAATGATTGTGCTCAGTGAGATCTTTTCCACGAAATCGCATAACTCTCAATAATAGAGTCTGGCTGTCAAAATGGAAGGACTAGTTAAGGAATGGAAGTTGTGGCTCTCTTTTTATTGATGGTTAGGTTTGATTTTGCGGAATGATTTTTCCATGGGAGAGGAGCTCTTTTCCGCAAAATCACGTAACACTCAATAATAGAGTCTGGCCACCGATGGAAGTATATAAAGTTTGGATGGGAATACTTATGGCGACAGCTCTCTTTTCGTTGAAAATTAATTTGATTCAGTGGAATGATTGTGCTCTGTGAGATCTTTTCCACCGAATCACGTAACTTTCCACCATAGAGTCTGGCTGCCGTTGGAGTTCGGTTGGGCTAGGAGTTTTTACGGTGACAGCTCTCTTTTCGTTGACGGTTAGCTTGATTTAGCGGAACGATTGTGCTCCGCGAGATCTTTTCCGCCAAATCACGTAACACTCCACCATAGAGTCTGGCTGTCAACCCGTGAATCTTACCTCGTTCATAGGACTATTAAGTTGCAGTAAACCTATTTCACTTGGCTGTGAATTCAAATCTAGGAAATTACTAGTTCCTTGTAGGAAACCTAACTTTTCGAGATAAGTATTCACAGTTCAAGATCAAAGAGATTACTGGGAGATTCTAACCTACATAATCCTACGATCGAATTAAAGAAGTGATGGTCTGCGAACGTCCCCTGCAGCTTCTTGAATTCGTAGCGGGTTCATTGAAGATTAGTTCCCCTATAGTCATATGTTGAGATAAGGCGACAATGTATGAGTTGTATCGGTACGGTATGTGTTCGAGAAAAGTACTGCCTTTTCGGAATAATGGTTCGTCAGAAAAACGCTCCTTTACTATCCATCCTCTCGCTATCAGCCTTAGAAATTTACGCATTCATTTTACAACTAACTTGAAACAACTATAATACTATCTAAAACTAGACTATAATTAGAAGAGGAAAGAATCATGTTAACGACTTTTTACCTAATACTCGCCGAAAATTTATTCGGGAAAAATAATTACAAACTCATTCATATACATTCATTCATACCCATTCATACACCCACCATTCATTCTATCCATGGATTCAATCATTTCATCCATTGAGTTGTCGGGTAAAAAAAAACCATTTACCACGATCAACTTTACACACACCTATTCTAGAATATTAAATTGTGGATCCCTAATTCTAATTATATCGAGTGTCTGGCGAAACACATTAGACCCCTTGGTTAGACGATTAAACTAATCGATTTTATTACGCAACAGCGGGGAAGCGTTATGAAATCTGTAAACATTCCCCTTAGTTTGACCCTGGCAAATCTACCAAAAATCGGCAAACAAGGGATAAGAAAAATAAAAAAGAGTAGGCAATATTCGCAAAGTTGAGGTGGAAACAACAACAAAGAGGCTCTGACGACGATCTCCGAAGTACGAAAAGGCATGAATGATGGTATGTGAGTACACAGGTAAGTATTTGGTTTAATTCACCGTTATTTTGTTGTTTCATTTTAGATACTATGAAACATGGTTGTAATGTGAACGGTGTATGTAAGGCAGGCAAGAAGTAATGCTGTGGTATTGCTATCACCCGGGTTTTAGGTGAACGGCTGGCCATATACCCAAACTTTTACCGGCGAGATCTTCCAACTGATAGGATGAAGAGCCAATTTTCGCCTTTATCTTGCAGGGCAAGTACTGCGGCCCTAGTTTGGCGTTATAATTATCGGCCGCCGAAGACTGCTTCATGTTCTTTCGGTACACTAATTGACCTACCGAAAAGGACTTCGCGAAGGTACGGCTTCGCAAATTGTATTGGGTTCGGGAAGTATCGTGGGACTTTTCTAAGTTTTTCAGGACAATCTCATGGATCTTGGTGAACATTTGTTTTCGCCTCACCTCCCTCTCTTCATCTGAAACTTCCTCCCCGTGGCGTGCAAGGCGGTGATCTGATCCCTGTTCGGCAAGCTCTTGTCCGTGGGTAATAAAGTAAGGCGTGAACCCTGTGGATGAGTGTACACTCGTATTGAGCATTAACTCAATTTCGGCTATTTTTGTGTCCCATAACCGTTGGTCTTGTTTGACGTAAGTGCGAATAGCCGCATTTATGGTACGGTTCACGCGTTCCACAGGGTTTGATTGTGAATGGTAGCGGGAGTTCAACCAGTGTGTGATTTTGAAGTGGTCAAGAACTTCCTTGAAGTTTTTAGAAACGAATGGGCTACCATTGTCAGTGATTATGATTTCAGGGACAGAATTTCTATAAAACCACTGATTCTTCAAAATCACACACATAGTTGAACTTTCCAGTTTCTTCACTGGGTGAATCATTACCCACTTCGAAAAATAATCGCATATTACGAGTATATGTTCATTACCCTTCCGACTGCGTGGAAGGGGACCTACAAAGTCCATGGAAATAATTTGCCACGGCCGGGACGCACAACGCATTTTACCCATTTCCGGGTTTGTGGCAACGAACGAAGGTTTCACCTCTTTGCAGGTGGAACATGCCTGTATGTAGGCCCTTATCTCCTTCGACATTTTGGGCCAATAATATCTTTGTTGAATACGAGCTAGCGTTTTGGCAAACCCAGAGTGGAACTCCTCGTCGTGTGCTTGCTTCAACACATCGAGAACTTCTTCGGAAGAAAGAACTTGCTTCCATTCGAACCGAGAATCAAATGGTATATTTTTCGCAGTCACAAACTTATAGAGTTTCCCATTCTCCACCTTGAAGTCGACGAATTCGTCGGGGTTCTTGACCTTCTCCATGAGGGAAGTGTACCACGTTGTAGTTGGTGAACCTTGAACCACCGCAATGCTTCGTGACAGTGCATCCGGGACAACATTTTCCTTGCCCTTCCGGTGTACCACTGTCATGTCGAATTGCTGGACAGTACCACTGTCATGTCGAATTGCTGGAGCTCCATCGGCTACACCGGGAACCTACTTTCCACTTCGTTTTTAAAATGTGGGTCAATGCCGAAGAATCCGACCCAAAATGAGGTGGTAGCCTTCAATATATCCCCAAAATGCTTCAATTGAGAGTAGAGCGGCTAGAGTCTCTTTCTCCGCTGCGTGGTAGTTTTTCTGAGGGGTAGTGAGTTTGCGGGAAAAATATGATATGACTCTCTCACCACCCTCTTGTTGCTGAGTCAGTACTCCAGCTACAGCTACATCACTAGCATCGGTCTGGATGCAGAATCCGCGAGAGAAATCTGGGCTACCTAAAATAGGTGCCGTAATCAATTGCTCCTTAATACGAACAAAAGCCTTCTCCACGGCTTCATTTCAGCCGATCACTTTAGATTTAGTTTTCAAGAGATCCGACAGGGGCCCGCAAACGTCACTAAAGTTCGAGATGAATCGTCGGTAATAATTTGCCATCCCCAGAAATCTCCTAAGTTTCGTTATTGTGGTTGGCCTCTCATATTCGACAATTGGTCGAACTTTATCGGGATTTCCCCGGAGGCCTTTCGCGCTTAGGAGATATCCCAGAAAGACAATTTCTGGTACCCCAAACTACGACTTTTCGAGGTTAATCATAAGGTTGGCTCTGTTCAATCTGCGCGCAATTTCGCGAAGTAACTGGACGTGATGCTCGAATGTCTCCGTCACCACGACGATATCGTCGAGATAGACGAAGACGTAGGGTTCCAACACACCATGACCCAGTACCTGATCCATCAGCCTTGCGAGAGTGACAGGGCTGTTAACAAGGCCAAATGGCATCCTGGTGTACTGGAACAACCCCTTGCCTTGCACACTAAAGGCCGTGTATTTACGAGAGGATTTCTCGAGGGGCACTTGCAGAAACGCTTCGGATAAATCTATTGTCGAAAGGTATTTGGCCTTCGGAAGTTGACCTAGTATTCGGCAGGGGTGTGGCAAGGGGTAAGCATCCCGAACAGTACGTTCGTTGACTTTGCGCGCATCCAAGCAGAGCCGAACCTTGTGGGGTTTGATAACTGGTACACAGTTAAGTGACCAGTCTGAGTTGCTAGCTTCAATTATGCCAGCTTCGAGTAATCTTTGTATTTCTTTAGACACTAAGCCTTGAGTCTTTGGAGACATGGTGTATGGAAATTGTCTGACAGGAGGTTTCCTGCGCCATTCTTCAGAAATTTCGATCCTGTGTTCCGCCATAGGAGTGGTAGTCAGCCTCCCTGGGGTTGCTGGTATAAAAAGCGTTTTTAAATTATCAATTGTCTGCTGCTCCGAGGCAGTCAGAACAGACGAAGGTAGATATCGGAACGATCGTCTCCTTTGGTATCCTCAACCATGGAACAACTTGTAATGGTGGGTTGGATGTGGAAAGTTTTCCAGAAGTCCATTCCACAAATACAATTGATTTCCAAGTTAGGGATTACCAAAGTAGGGACGACCTTCTCCACCCCGTTCCACGTAAAGGGCAGATAAATCTGTCCTCGAACATTGAGTGTTTCTCCACTCGCCGTTCGCAAGCTAATAGGATCGCGAAGGGGAAAGATCCGTTTGGGTTTCAGGAAATTATATACGGTATCATTTATGAGTGTAGGATTGCTTCCACTATCCAGAAGGGCGTGGAAGTCAACCCCATATACATTTACCGATATGTAGGGTCGGTTGTCGTTTGGAAGCGGATAGCAAATAATATACAAATCCGGAGTCTTCGGATACAGCTTGTCCGAGGCCGGTTCAAAATGTGGAGGAGGTTTTACGCTTAGTTTGAGTTTAGCGGGCGGCGATTTTGGCTCACTGCTATGAAGTTTTTTGTACAATACGGGCAATTATTCGAAGGATAGCCACGGAACCCACAGTTCTCACACAGGACTCCTCTAGGAAGTCTACATCGATCAAGTCGATGGCCGATTTTGCCACAGTTAAAGCAATGTCGGTTTGAAGGAGGCTCATGAGCTTCGATCATTTCCTCCAAGGTGGTTGGTGCACGCGCTGGTCCTCGAGAAACGGTTCCGGGGCGGGGGTTGTTTTGGCTTGTATGGGGTTGTTCACAATGGTTATTTTGGGGCGAGAAAGACTGCTTCCTTGGTGATTCCTTGTTTTGGTTATTATTAGCTAAGTCTTTTCGCAATGTCTGGTTGGATTGAGAGATGTCAACAGCATTCACTGACTTATCAGGTCCAAAAACCTTGTTATAAACAGAGAAGTTTACGGCATCGACCTTTTGACCGGCGGACACAAGCGTCGGAAGGTCAGTTATCGCGAGGAAATTCAGTTGCCGCTTGTAATCAATCCGCATATTTTGCTGCAGGATTTGAACTTTTTCAAGTTCTGGCAGTGGAACGCTCATAGTTCCGAAAAGCTCCTCCATTGAATGAAAATATTGGAGGAAAGTTTCATTGCGTAACTGGTGACGCTGATATACCTTCATTTTTATTAATTCTACTATTCAATTTTTGTGATTCCTTTCCTATTATTATTAGCTAAATGATTATCAAATGAGAAAACATTCAAATATATATTTACAAAATTTACTGATATTAATAAATTTACAAAATTCAAAATCAAACGCAAAATTTAACAATATTTACAGGATATAAAAAAACACAATGTAACCAATGGATAGGTTACATGTTACCCACACCTCCTAAATGGACGAATTAAAGATGTTTGCGGAAACAGTTGGAAACCCGAGCAAAGGATTATACCAAATTGATAACAAGTTCTATTACCAGGTTATCATTTTTTGATCACTGAATATGTTATCATTTAGGCTGAACAAACAGCCAAAATAACAGAATGAATAACAAAAAATTACTCGTTGAATATCATAATAATAACTTATTTTGTTATCACTGCGAACAACTTGATAACAAATCCTATTATTGTAAGCAAATTTATTGAAATAGTATCAAATTCTGTTATCAATTTGAAATCAAATTCGCATGCTGATAACTGAAAAAAATATTTTAACTAAAATCAAAATTTCTTGTTCAAATATGCTGGAAATATTTATAGTTTTACAATTCAACTTATAACGTTCATAAAAAATAGTGTGTTCAAAATGATAACTAATGATAACAAAATTTGCCAATAGTGATAACTAAATTTGTTATATGATAACAGCGGAAAACAAAACGATAACTGGGATAACAGAACTTGTTACTTATATGATATCAGTTTGTTATTTTCCTTTGCTAGGGAAGCTGCACCGACTCTTGCAGCTTGTGACGGTGTTCAGTAGCAATATTCGGATAGAGTTTGGAATCGATAAATGTCGAACAGTCAATCTTCTTCTGGGTTAAGTGTCGGATACCGGCAGTTTTCGCAGCAACGAACAGGAGGAGATTTGGAATAGAGTTGAAGGCGAGTCCTACAAGTACCATGGATTCCTGCAATAGAACGGGATTCGCCATTCAATGATCAAGAAGGAGAAGGAGAAGGAGACAAAGTAGCGTCGAATACGTCGCTAATGCGAGGTGATCTCTTCTCAGAGACTGAAGGCTTCATGGTAGCCATCCAAGACCGGGTAATTGCGACGAAGAGCTATCGCAGGTACATATTGCACGAAGAAGTAGAAGACTGTTATAGAAAATGCTACGCAGTAGGAGAGAGGATCGAACATGTTGTTGCTGGCTGCCAAGAATTGGCAGAAGTAGCGTATCTCGGTCGTCACAACGATGTTGCCAAGATTGTACACCAACAACCAGTACGTGCCCTACTACAAGTACCTGCTAGACCCGGTTCTGGAAAATAGCTGCGTAAAGCTGTACTGGGATTGTTCTTATCCGTGACCAACGACCTGAAATATGATCGACGACCAAAGGAAGAAGAGTGTAACTCTCATCGATGCCGCTGTACCGCTGAATCGCAACGTCCGTTCAACGTTCTCTACCAAGATTACGAAATACCACAATTTGGCGGAGGAGTTGAGACAGATGTGGCATTTGGAGGCGGATCGTATAGTAATCGTATCGTAATAATCTCGGCGACCGGAATTGTTCCCCGTACCAAAATACCCGTATGGATCCTCCTTTAGCTCAGTTGGTTAAGGCGTAGCTACAAAGCAATACCATGCTGCAGGTGACGGGGTCCGATTCCCGGTCTGCTCTGGGAATTTTTCGTTAAGGAACATGTCTCGACTCCCTGGGCAGGGTATGATTATACTTGCCACACAATCATACTTGTGCAAAAGTGATACCATCAAAAGCTCTCAATTAATAACTAAGGTTATTAACTAAGGAGCCAGCAATAAGCGAATTGTGGAAGCAACAAGCTGGAAATGCTAAAAGAAGAACTCTTATACGTTCCCTTGAAGCGTTGGGACCAGCGAAAGGAACTGAGCAGCATTCAGAAAGCAGTGATTCTTGGAACCTGTAGTATTGTTCGGCGATTCCTGCATCACCATAACTAAAATCTGTATCCACATTAATCCGGACACCTTCAAATCATTTTAACTTTTTAAATATTGCACGTAGGAATGAAAAATTTCACTGTGATATAGCTGAGAGTCTATGATGAAAAAGACTATGATTGATGTTTACATTTCAGGTTTAGTATTTAAGAGGGCGACAAAAGAAAAACAAGTGCGCGAGTGAATTTTGTACGAGCGTACGACAAACCCTGACTTGACAATACGGGACCTTGCAAAAACATTGGATTTGCATAAATTCACTGTTCACGATGTGCTCAAATCATTTTCGGAACGTTTGACGGTGGAGAGGAAACCGAGAAGTGACAAAACATTGGACGCGCTGATCCTGTCATGGACCGAAAGGTGAAAAGGATATTAACGAAAAACTCAAATCTTTCCATTCGAACGGTGGTTCGTAAAATAGGGATGTCGCCTGGTTTTGCCCAAAAATCAAAACAACGTTTGGGACTTAAGTCGTATAAAGTAACAACAGTTCCAAATCGCAACGACAAACAGAACTTGGCAGCAAAATCACGGGCTTGACGTTAGTACTGCGAATATTTGACGAAGTTTTCATGCGTTGTTATGGACGATGAAACTTATGTCCTGGAGGATTTCCAGCAGCTTCCAGGGTTGACTTTTTATTCTGCTATGGCCACAAATGCTACAGTTGAGCATTTCAGAACGAAGCAGGCATCGAAATTTCCCAAAAAATACCTTGTGTGGCAAGCAATTTGCACATGTGGCAAAAAGAGTAAATCTTTCGTCACTACAGGCACAATCAACAAGGAGATCTATCAAAAAGAGTGTCTGCAGAAGCGATTGCTACCCTTAATCAAAAGTCACAAAGAAAAACTTTTGTTCTGGCCCGATTTGGCATCATGCCACTATGCTGAAACTGTGATGGAGTGGTACCAAGCAAATCAAGTGAATATTGTACCAAAAACCTCAAACCCGTCAAATTGCCCAGAGCTACGACCAATCGAGAGATACTGGGCTCTGATGAAGCGGAAGCTTTCTGGAAAGAAGAAAGGAATCGAAGATATCAAACTTTTCCAGCAAAGAGTCTGTACGAACCCTAATGGACAGAGTTAAGTGCAAAGTTCGAAAGTTTTATGTAAATACCGAATAACTATGTTTTGTCTTCACGAATTGTTAAAACACATCCCATGAATCTGAAATAAACAATTACGACGGAAATATAATGCGAAATTTATGTTTTATTCGTGTTTTGAGGTGTCTGGATTATTGCGGATACAGACCTTAATCCAACCGAAGTAAACCAATAAGGATGTAAGTTTACAAAACTAACGAATGTATCCACCGAGCCTAATCCCAATTGGTCTCGAGACGCCCGGGGGTAGGGGAAAGTTCCTAGCTAAATGCTGAGAAGTGAAAAAATCGGATGATACTAATAACGATACTAGTAAATACTTGTGAAATCAATAAACTTTCTTCTTAGATACTGAGTAGAAGAATTTCCTGTTTTGTTATCCTATTAATATGGGCAAACTCGCTGATACTCATTATCGTTTTCATGGTTTTATCGCGATCTCATCCATCGTGGCTAGATTCGTTGTTCCGTAGCTTAACAGAGACGACAGCGCAACGACGTTGACCAGTTCGCAGACCGCAGGCACATCAAAAGACGGAGGGAAATTGTGCGGCGTCAATATTTTCCCAACACTTGGAGGCGCATGCATGCGATGCGGCCTTCCGTCCAGAGATCTCTATGAGAAGGGTTTGCTTTTAGCAACCAAAACCGCTCCCGACCGACCGCCTGCCTGGTTTGTAGTCACGTAGCCATCATTAATCTATTCTTCGTTGACCCCCCCCCCCCTCTTCTTCTTGTCCATACGCTTGATGCTGACGTTGCCGGGTGTCTTCCGGAAGGCTGATGTCCAGGCAGGCCAGGATATGTATACACATAAATGCGGGTTACTCCTTTCAGCAAAGGATGCGTTTTCCGATTTGATAAATGATCTTCCCTCCTGGAAGACCCGGGCAAAAAACCATCCGGGTGCCGGACTAATTAATTGAAAATTCGCTAATGAAATATTATTTTCACTTAACACTGGAACCGTCCTCCGTGGTGTGGTCATCAATTTTTAGAAACACTGCAGCGAGAGAAAAAAAACACTCATCGCATTCATTATTTCCGACGGATTTTTCACTCGTTTGAACTTCATTTGCCGCACCGGGAAAGAATTTTGTTGGATCATCCGGTTGGAATACCTATGTGTATGATATGAAACAAAAAAATGGTGTTTTCGGTGGCCATAATGGCGTCCACAAATGCGTGAAAATCCGTGCACCAACGTGTAGAACGGGGACGATGCGATATTAGTTGCGTGTGGCCTTGCCAGGAGCTTAATGGGCGCCACCCAGTCCGGGCCAGCCACGACACGGGCATCGGATGGAAACGCATTATTGTATGCAAATATGTACATTCTGTAAAATTATTTGCACTACTAAGTGACGCAGATGCCTCCGAGGGTTACTGTTGCTTCTGCTGCTGTGGAGTGTAAATATATATTAAAACGCTCTTGCTTGCTTAATAAAACGAAAACATCGACGCTATCGTGGCAATATCGGAAGCAGTGCTAAATGTGTTTGGTCAATGCCAAAATGTAATGCCTGGTTGGCTGAATCGAAAGGGTCCAGCTTGTAGGGGTAATGCGTCATCCGGCCAGCTGAAGAAAAGTGGCGAATGATTTGATGTTGCCTAAATATTGGTTTAGGAAATATGCTGGAGAACACAACTGGTTAATGGAAAAGATTTATCACTTAAACAAGAACGATGGAAAATGGCAAATTTGCATGGGAGTTAAATCGGGGCTCTGTCGAGTGGTTTTCACACTTTCGGAAATAATTATCTTTAGACGAGATGTCACGTTAACAATTGAACGTAAACATTACTTACCTTACCAATCAGACTGAGGCTTGTTCGCTACCAAATTTGGACACCCCTAAATATGTATATCTCTGGAAATACTTCATCAACGCGTGAAATATTTCACAGACTGATGAACGTTTGTCTGTTAATTGTGTAAAATCAAATTTTAGTGATACTACAAGATTTTAGTGTGAAAAGCAATTCAAGCCAAACAATGCATTAGGTCCTAAGTAACAATGAGAGACTCTCTTTGTCGACTTTCTCTTTGGGCTCCTACGGCTATGTGGAAACATGTTCAACTATTTTCAACATACAGTACGGTAGTATAAAGTGTGATTATGGATTCAATATGTTGAAAACATCACCAAATCGTTTAATAGACAAGCTATTAACCAAAGAGAAAGTCGACAAAGAGAATCTCTCATTGTTACTTAGGACCTAATGCATTGTTTTGCTTGAATTGTGAATCCGGATCTGTCAGTAAGAAAACTTGCAAACAAGCTTGGTTTTCCTGCAAGCACTGTCCATAACGTTCTTAAATCTTTCGATACACTTTTGACAACAGACAGGAAGGCTGGGAGCGGAACAGAAGAAAACAAAAGAGATCAGATCTTTCGCTACGTACTGTGGCTAGAAAAATAAAAATGTTCCCAACTTTCGTGCACACTTCAAAGCACCTACAAGGTATGAAGTAGTTCAAGGTGAAAACTGTACCAAATCTTACTGATAAATAGAATGTGGCGGCTAAAACCCGGGCTCGAAAGTTGTATTGCGAATACTTGACGAAGTTTTCCTGCGTGATAATGAACGATGAAACTTATATGCTGGAAGACTTTAAGCAGCTTTCCGGAATGTCTTAACGAAACGGTGCAGAAGAGCATTTCAAGACGAAGAAAAAGATCAAGTTTCCCTAAAATATTTGGTTTGGCAGGCAATGTGCAGCTGTGGTCGATCAAGCCATAGCTTCACCACTGCCGGAACGGTAAACAAGGAAATATAGCGTGAAGAATGCCCAAAGAAGTGATTGTTACCATTCCTACGCAGCCATGACGCTTCCTCGCTATTCTGGCCTGATTGTAACTACGCCAAAGTTGCTTGAAATGGTATAAAGCGAAAGGAATCCAAGTTGTATCGAAAGAGGCAAATCCGCCTAACTGCCCGGAGTTGCGACCTATCGAGCGGTATTGGGCTCTCATGAAGAGTGAACTCTCTCAATGTAAGCAACAAGCTACAGCAACTATAAAGATTGGACTCGGAAAAAATGCGACACTTTTTTTGGGTGTAACTTTTTATCGCGTAGGTAAAAGTTAATGAAATTTTGGGCAATACTAGTTTAGAATGTTATGTTTATGTGTGCGATTTTATCGCGATCTGTCAAGTAGTTTTCAAGATGCATTCGAAACAAGAAGAGCTACGCCAGCAAATCTTGGGCGCGGTGATCGATAATCCTGGTCAGTCGCACAGATGGATCGGCTAAAGGCTTGGCATCCACCATTCTACCGTGTCCCGCGTTGTGAAGATGTTCCAGGAGACGAAGACCATCGAGCAGCGCGCTGGTAGCGGCCGAAAACCGAAAATGGAATACCCAAAGAAGGCGCGGAAGATAAGGCAGTACTTTAAGAATAATCCGAACCTTTCCACCCGAGACGTGGCCAAAAAGGTCAATTCGTCGAAGTGGTTCGACCAGTAGACCATGAAGCGGGCTGGGCTACGTGTTGTTAAGGTCAGGAAGGCGCCAAACTGGACTGACAAGCAAAACACGGTGGCCAAATTGCGTGCGCGGAAGCTGTACCGTGAGTGGCTGGTCAAGCCAGGCTGTCTCGTCATGGACGACGAGACATATATCACGGCGGACACCAAACAAATCCCCGGCCTCGAGTTTTTTGTCGGTACGTCCCGCATGGAGGTTCCGGAAAAGTTCCGGAAGAGAGAGATGGACAAATTCGCGACGAAGTACCTGTTGTGGCAGGCGATCTGCGAGTGCGGACGGTACAGCAAGCCGTTCGATAAAACCGGCACCATAAACGGGCAGATTTATCGAGAGGAATGCTTGCAGGACCGCTTGCGGCCCTTCCTCCGCTCTCACCGTGGTCCCACGCTGTTCTGGCCGGATCTCGCTTCGTGCCATTACGCCAAGCCTGTTATGGATTGGTACGAAGCGAAGAACGTTAGTGTGATCCTGAAGGAGGCGAACCCGCCAAATACACCTGAGCTTCGTCCGATCGAAAAGTTTTGAGCGATAATGAAGAAAAGCGGGAAAACATTCAAAACCAATGAAGCTTTGAAGAAAAACTGGGAGAAATTGTGTAAGGAAGATGGACAAAGACTGGCCCAAGATCTCATGAGTAGTGTTAAGAAAAATGTACGAGCATTCAGCTTGGAGGACGAATTTCAATAAATAAATTATGCTTAAAAATAGCTGATGTATAGTTATTTAATCCCTCAAAATTTGAGAAGTATCCGATTTAAAATGAATTTTTGGTGATCATTTTTGTGTGTCTCATTTTATCCGAGTCCAGTCCTTAGAAACATTTCGAAAACCTTGCACAAAAGCAGCTGTATCGGTTGCAAAAAAGTCTGCGCGGATCCCAATGGCTAGAGTAAACTCAAAAGTTCGAAGTTTCTTCGTGCAGCCTAGTTAAGTACCTGTTATTTGTTTTATGATGAATAATAATGCACAATTAAATGAACAAACAATGCATCTTGGATTGAACTAATAGAAAATTTGTTTAATTCTAAATTGAATCTGTCCAGATTTTGTCACGAACAAGCCCTCTGCTGTGCACAGAAGTTGTATCCATTGTATTAATAGTCTCATAGACTCATAGTCGGCGAAGGATCTGCTGGTCGCCTTCTACTTCATCGATCCACCTTGCTTGTTGTGGGCCTTTAATACTTGTGCCAATCGGTTCGTTATAGTTGATAATTTCAAGTGGGTTGTTATCCGATATTCTTATGACATACTCCGCCGTCCGTAGTCAACCGATTGTTACGGTTTGAACGATGAGTTGTTCTCCCAGTAACTGATGCAATTCATGGTTTATTCGCCTATTTCACGTTCCGTCCTCCATTTGCACTTCATCGTAGATCGTTTTCTAAACTTTCCATCCGAAAACACCAAGGTGGATTGTCAATGTTTCGTGCCATAAAGGAACTACCGGTCTGATTAATGTCTTGTAGATGGTCAAATTTGTAGTTTTGTACTCAGTTCGGCCTTAGCGTCATTTTGAGTCCAAAGTAGGCACGATTGCCAGACATAATTTGCCTTTGTATTCCTCTACTGGTGTCGTTATCGGCGGTCACCAAATAAGCTCAGGTATATGAATTCAGCTACTGCCTCGATTTCATTACTGCCGATCTGAACTCTTGGTGGGAAGCTAACATTGTCATCTCTTGAGCCTCTTTCTTCCATGTATTTGAATTTAATACCCTATGTACTACTTGCTTCATCAGCTACATCGGTGAAGCCAAAAGTTGTACAGACTTACTGAAAATTATACCTCTCGGGTCTATCCCCAACTAACATTTTTAGTCGCCTAAGCCGAAGTTAAGAACTTATAAGCTGTTTTATAATTGTATAAAAGCAAGTGAAGCTGAGTAAGCTATATGCAGAATTAAAAAATCGACACAGTACTTATGCTTAATGTAACACAGCTTTAACACAACATTTAGGTTGCATACTTTGAAAAGAAAGCTTTTATGCGAACAATGTTTGTCTGCGTTTACATAGCTTGGAGCTAAGAAATTAGTCGGTTAAGCTTTTGAATTATCATTCTGTGTTCTCTTACACAGTTTTATTTGTTGGATTTGTAATAGCTTTTCAAAAGCCTTTATATTAGAAGACATTATTGCAAATTTTATACGATTTCCTTAGGGAAAGAAATCATATGACCATCGCATGAACATTTTCCGCACATGAAAAAAAAAGTTGCAATCGGGATGCGAACCATGAACCTCGGCGAGCCACAATCCCACGAGACTATACACGCTTGATAAGTGATGTCAATTGAAAGTGTAGAAGAGGCATGCTTTTATCGACCAATACAACAATAATCTTTTAATACGATCTCTCATGGCTTTGTGGTTAATAGTTCCGATCGTAGGGATAATTTTCTGAGTGTAGTTGCGGCAAAGAGTATGCAGCATATATGCAGTTATTTATATGGAGTTCTTGAGCTTGAGCTCTTGAGTTGAGTCTGAGCTGTCAAACGAAATGAAAGGAATACCGTCCATTTTATCGAGCAGGGCATTTAGATTTCAAAATATTTCGAAGGATGTTGAAAAAAATTCAGAAAAGCGGTACTTACTATTGAAAACGAAATCTGAGAATGTATGAAGCTTATTTGAGGAATTTATATTCTGAGATTCGCGTAATTGACAGTGCTGTCGAAAATTTCTTTCAAATAAACAATATAAATTCCACTGAGCAGAAGATCAGGTGTTCAATTCCCGGTCTTAGTGATTTTTTTTTAATCACAGGAAATTCACTAATATAGCAATGATAAATATAGCAATCTATAAAAACAGGTATAAATTAAATTGATATTAATGTAGTTTAAAAAAATTATAACAAATGAATCCAAGCGCGGCACAGATAACAACGTAAATTGGATGGTGATCATGTTTAGATTATAAGAATCTCGGTAACACTGATTTTCAAAACAGTACAAACCTGTTCGTAAAGAGCTTCAGCAATTATTGTTGTTCAGCATTATTAGAACTAAAATATGGTTTGAACACTTTGAATACGGGTACTGTATATGGATCTGAGGATACAGTCACCGTTCTTATGATGAAGGTGCAGAGTTCAAATCTGGTAAGTACACGGGTAAGTGATGTATAAATATATACTATACATAAACATTATAATACATACTTCATATAGTTAAATGATAATTACGCATTACATCTATAATTAGCACCATTGCCGTAATACCGTCCACGAGTATTGTAAACAGTGTTTGACATACATATTTTTTCGATTGCTGTATAGTGACTATGTTTAAGCGTTTATATCAACGTGTTAAGACTAGCATTAAAAAGCTGTTTGCCACAGTTCTAAAAATAGAAATTGCGATGAACAAATAAATATGCTGAATATGCGTTTCAAAAGTACTGTCCTTGGGAACAGTTACGTAATAAGTTGTATGATTTTTGGATAAAAGCTTCCTAGGCTATTAAACGATTACATACTCTGCTTGACAGTTTTTTTTTCATTTTCATGAAGCTGGGTAGATTCGCCAGATTTGCTTGTGAAAATATTGGCTGGGCGCTTGTGCAACCAGTACTTAACCATTACTCAGTTTAAAGTTGTATACGTATTGCCTATGAAGCGTTTATCTAATTAAAAATGTTACTTGGGTCCTCTCTCTTTGAATATCACCCTTGAATGTAATAATCACCTTGTCGTGCCCCACTTACAAGATTTGAAGGGACTCGAGAGTGTCTCGAAGACTCGGCCATCACGCACATCACGCGATCTATTTTTGCCTTGACCAACCGCATCAGTGTTTCTGGAAATCCATATTCGTGCTGAACGTTAACATGTTGTTTAAATTATATGTTCTGTTACTGGTACTCAGACAACAAGTCCAACTATTAAAGGGTGTCCCAAATCGAATTGAAACACGGAAAAAACGCTCTAGAATATTACCTAGTCGACCGATCCTTTTCAAACTTTCAGAAAATAATATACAACCCATTAGTAGGCTTTTGACATATTTATTTCATTTAACTTCAATACCATAACCGTACGTTCGCACTTTTCGCTTAACTCCACTCATTAGGTTCTGCACAACATCTAGCTGCAGCTTATTCTGTACGGAAATCCACTTTTTCGTCATGTCTTCCGCAGATTTGACCTCTTTGGGATGCTTCCGTAGTGCCTGCTTCATAATAGCCCAGTATTTTTCGATGGGCCTTATTTCCGGTGCGTTGGGTGGGTTCATGTCATTGGGTACTAAAGTAACCCTCTTGCCTTTCGTACCACTCCAGGACATCATTTGAATAGTGGCACGAAGCTAGATCAGGCATGAAGATCGTGGGACGCTTCTTGAGACACTCCTTGAGGTAGATCTCTCCCTTGGTCAGATTCAACTTTTTGGTCACATCCCTGATCGAAACTTTGGGACTCCGCCAAAGGGTGAGTCGTTTAGAACAGTGCTCCAGGCACGCCATAGTAGAAAATTTTATATCATAAAAGATCATTTGTGGCACTTTGTGGCACATTTTTGACATTTGTATTTTCCTATATCTTTAAAACCCTGTAAAATTAACGTTGTAAGTTTTTGTTATGGTGTTTTGATTTGATTGTTTCTTCACGAAACAAGCATGATTTTTCGTAAAATTGATGATAAGTGAGCTTATAAGCTAACTTGTTTTTTGTACCGAGATCTTGAGTGCAAGAATTGTATGAGGTAAGAGATTTAATTAAAAACTTGTGACGTGATATCACTTATCAGCTTCAATTAAAGGAACATTTTCGGAACAAATTGGAAGCGGAATATGGAACCATCAACCTCCATATCCAAAATACTTTATAAAGCAAAGCCTCTGCAGCCAGTCGCTGGTTCACTTAACCATCGAGAGGATCCAAGAGATTGAAGTGAACATGCAGATCATGGCTGAGAGCCTTCGTGAAGAAGTTGGAACCCTCTTTCAAGCTTTTGTCGGTTGTTAACCGTTGACCTAAATGATAGAAAGGAAATGTGCGATTGATTTAATTTGTTTTATTGAATATCTTAGTGATGGTTCCTATTAAATTATGTAGCTTAAATAGAAATAATCCGGTGCTCTATTTATACTTCTTGTTGATTGTTCTACTAATTTCCATGCTTATAGATGTTTTGGCAAAACAAAGCAAATCAAAACAAAACAGTCACATGGTTGCCAAGCGTAGCCAAAACATAAAGATTGAACTGTCAAATTACCGTGGCACACATGGGCACCAATTGGCACCACGATCGGAACATCAGGGCTCAATGTAACGTCTAGAGGCACACTAGAAAATATGGGCACAAGAGATATTGTGCTGAGCAACTCATCCCTTGGATTCCGCTTAAACGCTTTCACGACACGCTTGTGATCCTGATTACTAATATAACATCCATTCTGACCGCATTTATCCTTCCGTTCGATACTAATAATTTCGAAGTAACGTTTAATCACACGACTCACCGTTGACCGCACGATTCCGAGTTGTTTTCTGATATCCTAATGAGAGAGTTGAGGATTTTCCAGGTACTTGCGCAAAATCAATTCAAGACGCCGTTTTGGTCAATTTTCGAGAAACTGAAGGCGAGAAAAACACAACAACAACAAACAGTCTAAACTACTTTTACCCAAATTTTCAAGAGAAAATAACCAATGGGTAATTTTCTACAGCGTTTTTTTCGGTGTTGCAATTTGATGTGGGACACCCTCTACGAGAGCGGGTTAATAAGTCCGTGTTTTTCAAAACTTCCCGCCTCTTAAGTGAAAAAAACATAGCTACATCTTTCAACAAATAACTGTCAGTTTACTCCTGACAAAATTTTAACAAGCTGCGTTAATTATTTCGTGTTTGACAGTCATCGATAGGAGACCACCGCGTGTTTTAAAAAGCGAATGGAAAAAAATAAATTTCATTCATTCTTGCAGGAAAAACAACCATTACGCAAACCTAGACTTCCCTTGATAAATACAATGCGGACTCTGCACCATTAATTTCAATGGTAGAGAAGTAGTTAACTGAATTTCTTTGTGGCAGAACAAGCACGGAAGATCCCGAACGTTCTGGATGCAATAAACAAGGTTAATTTTGGACAACAATGTTAACAATTAGCAGCATCTTTTGGATTTCTGGAAGAACGGTTAGGATAACGACATAGTGATCTGAGTATATACGCAAGAAGTTCTCTATTGGTAACGTCTGCATGAAAAAAAAAATGATTATTTTATATGATGGTAAATCTGCCTTTTCATTGTCAATCAACGATCCCCTGTGATATCAGTTGTTTTGTAGAAGCCATATTGAAAACGGTTAGAAACCCCCGTTTGTCCTCCGCATTCGCAAGATCATCATCTTGCTGGACAAGGGAAAGAGCATCGTGAGAAAGCCTAGTTTCAGCCATCTGACGGTCCTGCACGATTGGAAATTCCAGCAGATGTTTAAGCGCAAAACCGAGGAGAAGGTGGCAAAACGCTTCTGTGACTTGGGCTGAGAGGTCATTGCAATCGGACAAACTTACAACGAATCCAAAGACATCGTCATGCGGAAGCACAGGTTCAAGCGAGATGTGTTAATGATGTAGGGCAATGAGAAACTGACTCTGGACGGCAACGACTGGCAGTGGACGCCCCCCACCATGAAGGTGAGCAGGTTCAAGGAGAGGTCAAGTATATCTTCCTCATTTAGTTCCAGAATTCCGTTTTCTTGCGACTGACCATCACTTGGGACTTGCTAGGAATGGGGGAGATTAACAGTACCGCAAGTGACCGCCTTTATTCGGAAGCATAATGCGGGAAGGCATGTGATGATTTGGCTGGACCTTGCATCGACCTACTACGTCAAAAAGCCACTGAAAGAAAAAGATCACCTGTACATCACTGTGATACCGAAGAATCGAACCCTGTGAACGTTACCAAATTGTGGCTATTCGAGCACTTCTGAGTGAACTTAAAACGCAGGATCTATTCCAACAATTTGGAGGTCAAATCTGAGAAGCAGCTGATCAAAAAGTTCTGAAGTCATTCCAATGTTGTTTTTTTCTACGGTTATTGCTAAGGTCCTGGTTAACTACCGTGAATCTGCTGAAAGGCGTGAAAGTATTTCTATTAAATGATCAAGTTAGATATATGGAAAATTTGTTACATAGATTTATTTTCGGTACTTTTTTACAATTCCTTTTAAAAACTGTTTTGTATTTTCTGCAGGCACAATCCCTATTTTCGACCAAGACGTAAGCAAAAAAGTTCTCAATATAAATGCTCATGACATCCACCTGTATTCTGCCTGAATACATGCCTCGATATTTTGTTAACACCGATGAATGAGAAAAATATTTATTTAAACCAAATTAATGCTTGACTTAGTATTTCCATCTTGCTGAGCCTTGTTTGGTTCCTTCTACCAAGATATAGTTACTTGGTCTTTAACTGTTCACCTTCAAACCAATTTTTTGTTTTTATACATTAATTGTGGTGTTATTTATTTCTCCGTGCGAGGAGTAACTATTGTGATGTAGGAGGAGATGTTTGCTCATCACCATGAGGCACCAAGAGTGAACATTAATGTTTTTGGCTATGAATAAAAGATGTGAAGAGAAAGTGTTGAAAGTTCCGTCAGAGTGCGGCAGGTAGGAACTCTAACAAATGTTTTTTGAAAATTGAGCGAAAGGGCATGTATTAAATGGTACTCGAACCATGGACGTCAATCTTTGCCTAACATCCCACTGCGGGGTAGGTTGTAGCAACGGAACAAGTCCACCACTTCAACAGGTAAAAATTGACGCACGGGAAGGCGCTCATGTACCACTGTGGCTTGTATAGTTATTCTAGCGATCTATTGTGTGCACTCTGTATTGATGCGCATATGGGAGAGGAACTATCTCCTTTTTTGGGTTTGTTTTGATTCGCAACGACTGACGATCACTAAAGTTTTTCTCGTCGTCTCCAACGTAGAGACCTCGGAGAGGAAGCGATGCGATACTGGTCCCCACAAGTATAATTAATGGTTAGCACCATTTTTGGGTTTACATACATTAATTCTTATGTTTTTTATTCTCCGTGCGAGGAGTAACGATTATGATGTAGAAGGAGATACAATAGATCGCTAGAATAACTATACAAGCCACAGTGGTACATGAGCGTCTTTCCATGCGTCAATTTTTGCCTGTTGAAGTGGCGGACTTGTTCCGTTGCTGCAACCTACCCCGCAGTGGGATGTTAGGCAAAGATTGACGTCCATGGTTCGAGTACCATTTGATACATGCCCTTTCGCTCAATTTTCAAAAAACATCTGTTAGATTAGAAATTAGAAGAAAAATTAGTAACTTCCATTTAATTCCAACTACCTTTGCTCGGTATCTCGAGTCGAGTTATTAGTACGAGACACTGAAGAAGTCTGCACATTGTAGACGAAATACGCGTATCTGTCGAAGATAAGCAAAGGTAGTTGGAATTAAATGGAAGTTACTAATTTTTCTTCTAATTTCTAGTTACAGGTATTCCACTAAACAGCTCAAACCCTCTAGGATTCATCTGTTAGATTTCCTACCTGCCGCACTCTGACGGAACTTTCAACACTTTCTCTTCACATCTTTCATTCTAGCCAAAAACATTAATGTTCACTCTTGGTGCCTCATGGTGATGAGCGAACATCTCCTTCTACATCAATTTTTTCTGCTTCACGTTTAAGCCAGGTGTATTAAACAACAACCGTCTGCAACGTTCTTACAACAATGTTAACATCGGCAGTGAAACAGATATACTGGCTGGATATGTTGAATCTTTGCGTTTCATAACACAGTTTAGCGTTATGTTGAACCGGAGACAAAAAATACCATCACCTTATCGAGGTCTTTCGCGATTCTCAAACGAGTCCGATAACGATCCCAATATCTTCCTACAGCACTGTAATGAGAGTTAATGTATCAAAAATACAAGATAGAAATGAAGATCACTCAAAGTTTCTGCTTCAACCTTTTCACTCAATTACACTTAGAAAACTAAACAAATCATAATCTGTTTTATATAAAAAAAATCGAAAGTTCAAATGCGTTTTCTTGTAGGGTGCAGTTACAATTGTTCGTAAAAGTTTTTTATAAGGATTGTATCGAAGATAAGCTATCCACAAACTTTCTTTCAAATTATGTTGAACACCGATATTTTATTCATACCAAAAATTGATCCTTTATTGTACGAGGTTAAACTTGAACATAATGAAGACCGGATGAAATGTAAGTTATTCCTTCACGAATTCTCGAACTTTGGATCGATTGCTCTTCATCAAGTTCCGGACAAGTGTGCCATCGCATTTTTTGGACGCTTGAGCCCAAATTTTTTTACACTCCTGCATGTTCCCAGCTGCCTTACCAGTCTTTTTGAAGACCCTCTTCACGATTGCCCAGTAACGTTCGATGGGTCGAAGCTGAGGGCAATTTGGTGGATTGATATTTTTCTCAACGAAATCTATACCCTTTTCCGCAAGCCAATTGAGAGTGGTTTTGGCATAGTGAGCCGACGCTAAATCCGGCCAAAACAGTGGAGGTGTACTATGCTTCTTATATAAAGGCAACAATCTCTTCTGGAGACACTCAGATCGATAGATTTCCGCATTTATAGTTCCGGTAGTGTAAAAAATTGTTGACTTCAAACCACAGGAGCATATTGCTTGCAGTATCAGTACCTTTCGACCGAATTTCTCTACTTGAATCGCCCTGTCCGCATCGCTCACATCCTCCCCAACGACGGCAGTAAAGTATTGTGGACCTGGAAGGGTTTTTGAGTCCTCCTTTACATAGGTCTCATCGTCCATCAAAACGCATGCATCCGGACGCTGCAAAAGACGCGAATACAATTTCCGGGCCCTTGTTGCTGCTCGATTCTTCTGTTCTGCACTTTGTTTCGAGATTTTCTGCTTCTTGTAGGTCTTCAGGTGGTTTCGCCTCTTGATACGCTGGATCTTTCCGACACTCGTTCCAGCTTTTTTGGCCAAATCACGTATTGACATTGATTTGTTCTTCATGATTAGAGATACCACTTTCTGCTCCAGTTTCGGGTTGGAAGAACCGGGTTTTCTGCCTCTTCCTGGTAGCTCATCCAAAGAAAAGTGTTCCCCAAACTTATTAATGATGGTTTTAACACTCGCATGATGAATTCCAAACCGCTTCGCCAATTTTTTTTTCGCCACAAACAAGTAAACAAAAGAAAGCTGACAGTCAAACGCACAGCATGCAGTGTTCATAGCATAAAAAACATCACAAATACATGCGTACAACGCAAATGTATGTGGATAGCTTATATTCGATACACTCCTTAACCAGTAGTTTATGATTACTGTTCTAAAAAATCCCTAGGATTATGAAAGAAGTAGTCTTGGAATTATACTCGTATCTTTCTCAATATTCTGAGCCAATTTTACAATCAACTAATGCGCACTAGCAATGCGTCATATAAATTTGGGTGCCCCAAAACCGACACATCCCTAGCAGCACTCTAGCAGTATTGCAGTATAGCAACAGTTTTGTGTTGCTTGAGACGACGACATAAGAATAAATTTAAAGAGATGGCAAACTACGTCACATGTTTGTTCAGCGACGAATGACCCCTAGGGTTAAAGTCCCTCTAAAAAATAATTGAAAAGAAGAAGAAAAAGACGACACATGAAAAAGTTATGAAAAAAATTACATCAGATTTATCAAAAGTTTTCAGAAATGTTAATCATTTTACTCGTCTTTCTCATAAAAATGTTGAGATAAATGGGTGAAGAACCATTTACTTGTTGACATCAGTCCCCAAGTTTTAAGTGTATGATGATGTATGATATGTACTACCACCCATTGTAGCACGGAAACTACGTCCGACTGCAATAGGCTCTCCTCTCTGTTAGACTTGATCAAGCTTTAATAACCACTGATTATCCTAGTCATGTCATTGTATGAAGGGCCAAAAAGGGGTTGGGTGGAACGATAGGCAACATCACTTATACGTATCCACAGGGATATAAAGAATCTCCTTCCAACAACAAGACTGAACAATTGGTCAAAAGAGCAAGCTATCTAACATGAGGATGCCCCAATGGGCGGGGAGAAGAGCCCGCCCTCTATTCACAAACTGTTAGCAATGGGGAGTTGGCATTTCCACTCTCCCCATCCAGAGTGCTTCAATCGGGTGCCCCGGTGGTCCCTCCCATTCCCAAGAAATATTTATATAATAGTGTATATATTTATGTAAATGAAAAGTACTGCAATCACTCGGTATCTATCGGTATCTGAAATATAAGAAATGTTGTAAAGTGTTGAAGTGGAGAGTTCTGTGTTTTCGCGCTTAAGCACGTTTTCGTTCGTTTTCAGTGATAGCAGCAATTTCCCATAATCTTGATTTAAGGTTTCCTAAAAAAGTTTGTTAAATTTTACAAAAATTGCATTTATACATTTTAATTTACTGTTGCCATGTTCACTATTTGCAGCTTGGTGTTGATTTTTATTACAGCAATACGCTTTTATTTTTGCTCCTGTGTAAGGAAAACAGAGATTTTATTGACAGGGAGTTAAAGACAAATGGACGTAAAAAAACAACAAGCTATTTTTAAATCATCTATGAAGTAAAATCAATAAAACAACATCATCAAATTTAATGATATTGTGAGTTATAATACGGTACTGACAAAAATTAAACTGTAACATCAGACACAATCCGAATGGCAAACAGATTTGGAAAAGGTCCATTTGCAAACCAGAATTGAGAAATACATTAGGTAATAAGTGCAAAAGCCTACCATAGATTCCGTTGCAGCTTCTTTTATTCAAGGCACTAGATACTTCTAAATCATAATGATAATTGGACATATAAAACATAATAATTAAAAGTATATATAACCTATTTGGTGAAATTATAAAAACAAAAAAAAATATGTTTAAATATAAATCCTGAAAACAACAGTAATGATCAAAATGAATATGATGATGATAAAGAAGATTGATAATGGTTATGAATAAACAATGTCCTTTATGATAATATATATAAAGTCAAGGGATATTATAATATAAACTGAAAATTACATCTGTGCCGACTGCTGTTTTGTTGCAATTGTAGACAAACTTCCGCATCCATTATGAACCAGAAAATTTAGACCATGTATGACATGAGAAAAAAATGAATTTTAAATGTTAAATTATTTTATAATACCTGATGACCTGGTAGACCTGAAAGATATGATAATGGAAAATGATGATATGATTTACCGGTCGCACCCCCTCACTTCGCTATTGGCAGATTGACAACATTGCCCAGGCTACGCCAACCAGCGTCTCCATGTTTCAGCTGGCAGTCCTTTGTGATCATATGACTCGTGGAGGCGTGAGGTAGGAACTTGTGAGGACCGGAGGTCAGTCGCACCCTCCTGCCAAGTTGTCAACTCACCATTTGAAGCCCACATCAGTCCCCAAGTTTTGAAAACGAAATTCCACTTAATGGATTCTAAATGGATGATCAGAGTTTTTTTTCGGCTTATAATGTTTAGAAAATTAGGTTTTCTTGTTAGTTAATGCTTCTTATGCTAAAAATCCAAATGTTGCCCAGGACATGTTGAACTAATATTATATAGATATGGAAATGTCAACATCTGACATAAGCCTCTTGGATTTGGACGAAATTCCGCAAGTTTAACAAAACACGTATTTGGACTTAAGGATATATTGTTTGGACTCAAGAGTAACTTTTGAGAAGGGCTTATGTGTTTTTATACAACTGTTTTAGGAGAGCAGTAACTCGAAAATCGAAAAAAATCGGAGAAGAAATAATAGGGAATCCATGGAAGTCCATGAAAAAAAATACGCTGAGAAAAAAACATTTTCTTTACAAGAAGAAATCACAATTAAAATTCAAAAAATACGCTATTTTCAATTTGTTTTTAATTTCAATGGTGAAATTTGAATAAAAAACGATCGTTCAAGAGGCAAGTATATCATGAACAAAAAAAAAAATAAAAAAAGGTTTCCTAACACGGTGACAATCACCGACTTTAAGGAGACGACAACTTGAAATTATCCCTGTTATATTTCTAAATGTGATGTGTGTAAACTATGTTTGTATTAACTGGCCAGATCGGCCTTTTCACTGAGGATTTTTTTTTTTCCCCCTTCAGGCTTTACCTGGTATTCAGGGTCGTATACTGGCTCCGACAGGAATTGGGTGGAAAAACTTCCCATACAAACCGTTACCAAGGCAGAGTAAAAGAAAGAATAGGAGAAAGGGATGAGTTCAAATTATAAAAGGCGAATTAATATGTTCGAGAATTCAATTTCTTTTTAATTTTTATTCATAATAGGGGTAGGAAAGGAAGGTAGGGTAGGGAACATTACCGGTATTGACATTGTCTTCCGTCCGATGGGCTGTAGATGTCGGATGGCGGCTACGGTGCTCCGGGTTCTCAGCTGGGTTCTGGTTGGCGATATTGCTTCGCTGGGCTCACTTCACTGCTGGACAAGTGCTGGACATTCAGGCCGTTGCCCGCTTAACACGCCACTTCACTTTTTCCAGCCTACGACACAAAGTGGTCACGGATTCTGCACTCACTTTTCCTACTAGTCGCCGACCCCGGCAATAACAGCTGCTTATATCAGCTGACTCCGTATAATTGTATGGGAGCCATTTCATCGACAGTATGGGTCGACTGTGGTAGCGCACTGAATAGCGCGTAACGGTTGACACAGTAGATGGGAGAATAGGGATGCCAAGGATGGGAAAAAGGATATATTATTCAATTATAATTCAATTATTTCAATTCACATATTTCTTTTTTGGTTCAGTTAATACTATTTTATAAATAAGCGGCTTCGCTGCCAAAAATGCGAGTATCACGTCTACACATTTCGTTATTCGACCTGAATTCAGATGGGGCTGGTGCCGGAATCGGTTTAGATTTGGATCACCAGTTACTACCCATTGTGGATGTATGTTAGTCCCTAGCGACAACTTTTGATTCTGTGAATAATAACAGCTGATCTGGCAATAACGGAGTAGCAACCACGGATGATCGATAATTCTCATATTCATACTCAAGTAAAATGGTTGATATCTACGAGATCGTGTTCAGAAAATTAGGTATATTTATGATAATAAGGCAATGATGATTCGAAAAGTTGAGTATTAGCTTCACCCAGGAGGATGGTGATCGGAAATTAGGCTGAATTCCATAAGGTCAAATGCCATTAAGACTAATGTATCATTATACCGAATTGGTTACTAGGCCGCCTTAGTGAATAGGGATGCATAAATTTTAAGTTTTTTTGTTTAGAATTGTACTTTGCTAAAATTTCAAGAAGGGAAAAAAAATTCAACGTAAAAGATTCAACTTAGCTGATTGCATGTTTTGCCATTGAAAAAGTAACTGCTCATGATTTAAAGCAGTAAGAAACTTTCAGATAACAAAAAATAGCTCGACATGATTGGAAGAGGAAAAAATCACCCAAGAAAGATCGATTGTTTAATGTCGCAAAAATATAAAGTTAAATCCTAAAATGGGAGTTTTTTGGCTCTTAAAGCATCCTTACTGTTGGTCCAAATCAGTTCTCAATTGTTTCTTCAAATTTAGCTTATTTTCTCATTGAAAAACCAACAACACACTTTGTGATTGGTCCAATCAATACTGTTACTGCTGGTTTGAATCGGTTTAAAGCATCTCTGGCCCAGCAGCATCCTTGCAGCATATTATTATTTATTTAAATATCTTTATTCAACATCTTCGTAAAATCCTATAAATAAACAGTAATATAAAGATACGGATGAACAGTTTCACTCACTATACATTTGGTAGAAGAGACAACCAAGATGAGACCAACAAAAAACCAAAAAAACGTTGCACTAGCAATTGCCTTTCATAAGATTCTCGTGAGGGTGCAGTACCCCTTTATACACGCTTTGTGTTAAGGCCCTTTTTTTAGCATCGAGTGGCTAACTAACATTTTTTTTTCTTCTCTAATGAATCATGCCTTTGCTTATAAAAAGAGAGAGAGACAAAGTTAAAACAATTTTTAAGCGATAATACTGCCACCTGGTGGTGGTTTCACCAGCGAATCGTCAATAAATATAAGTAGGCTATATAAAGTAAAAAATTGACAGCTCATCAGTAAGTTTACGGCAGCCATGGCGAAAGCAGTGTAGCAGTTACATTCAACGGTTTGTAATTACCGCTGGCTACACCCCGCAGCGAATAAGTCCGTTATCGTGCCGCACTTGGTATTGGCCAGATACAGCCGAGTAGCCATATAAAAAATCCCTGCGCTCTTTGGAGAAAGGTGAAAGCATCGAACACAAGCTGGGTTCCGTTCGTTCGACGGTTTTGCGTGACCGAAAGGTGCAGAAAGCTCTGAAGCGGCTAGGAGGTCAGTGTGACTGGCAGGCGTTCAAAAATTTGTTTTGTCAACATGGACCTCATTACGAGGAAGTGGAAGTCTAGGCTGGTGCTGTCGGAAGCGCAAGCGGCCACCCAGAAGTAGCTAGCGGCTGAAGGTGCTCGTCAAGGATGTATTCTATGTGAAGTACACAGTAAACCATCGACGACACGACGTACCTGACGCTCGATGGCAATGACAGGCAGGGAATGACTATTTCAGTCCCGCCCCCCCGGAAGGAGGTGAGCAGCGACGTGAAGTTCATCTCACACTCGAAGGTCTCGAAGGAGGTCCTCTTGTGGCTGACAACCAGTGAGAAGGGGATTTCAAAACTTCTCTTCATCTCATCCGGGGAGGTGTAAGCCTGAAGAGCTCACCGGAAGATATGGCCTTCATCAAGATACATCACTCGAAAGACGATGTCGTGTTCTGGCCAGATCTGGCCTCGGCACATTACGCGAAGAGGTCGCTGGAGGATATGGAGATCTCAGTCGTCCGCAAGAACGCCAATTAATCCCCCCTTAAAACTTTGGTGTACCTGAAGCGGAGGATACGATATATTTACCTGGCTGATCAAAGTTTCTCCTCTGTACGGTACCAAGAATTTGCTTTTGAACAAATAAACTGCTTTGAAATTCTCGATGACGCTCCTCTGTAAGCGATGACGGCTGTTTGCACCTTTAAACATATTATTCCTAATTTTATGACCAATGATGTAGAAGTCATAGTCTATTTTGAAACCATTTACGACCACTGGGAACCACAGTGCCCCATTGGATTAAACATTCTTCGCTTCGCATGAAAAATGTCTGCATGAACTTTCGCAAAGCCTGAAATCCTTTTATAGCTCGAGCAGGTCAGCAAGCAAGCTGCAGATTTACGTCAGTTTCACACAGTCATCGTCGGATAATTTCGTCTATTCTTCGTTTATGATCCCACTTCCGAGGCAAATTAATTCGCTAGAGAAATGTAAACGGCGTAAAACGAGTATAAATTATGACGGGAAAGGGGGGAAATCCTTAAGCATCAGCCAGCAGCGATTAACCAACTACGTGCGGAAATGTTGCCCGTGATCTCAAAAGGCTAACGCTTTTCTTTTTACGCCCTCTTCGCCGCTCGAATTCAGTCTGGCCGAGCTGTAGGTCTTGGATTTCAAGAATTTGCACGCCCGTGATTAGTGAAAGGATTACATAAAAATTAATCTCCGAGTTCTGAGAAGATGGTGGATTAGCCTAAGGCAGCAGCGTGACGGAAAGTGCCGTTTTATGGGACGATTCAGTTTAATTAAAAAAATAAATATACATCTTTTCGGATCAAGCGGTATGGAAGACGTTAGAGACGTTGCGAATTATCAACTGCATTGCATTTACCGTCGAGGATTATGAGCTGCTTAAAAGAGTGTTGAGCTTTAGCAATGAATGGGGCACTATCATAGTTTAAAGCTTGATGTAAAAAAAGAATTCTCTCGGGATGAGTATGAGAGATTAGTCTAAAATTCGTTGGGTGGTCCGAAGCTGTCACATCTATTGCATTTGTTTGGAATATGTATTCTTGCTAAACATGTCACACGGCACAGCACCGGTCTTCGGTGGCGACATTAAAATTCATATTTTCCAATTTCACCTCCTCCATAGCTGCTATTGAATCACTGCAAGCACGTCAGAGAGGAGGATATTCCCTGGTGCAATCTGTATCAGGGATTTTCCGTCCACTACCGTAAAAGAAGAAGCCGTCTGCGTCGGCCAATATGCTTCACCATCAAGTGGAACCATGAGCAAGATCCGGGGAAACCAATTTCATCAAATGGAGCGAAGCCATGCTCCTCCATATGTCATTATTTTGCTGATCCTCTGCGCTGGAAAATGGATTTTGTCGCCTCGTCCAATCGAACACACTTTCCCCTTAAGGATATGCGGGAGGTTAGATGGAAATTGTAGGGGAGCGCGATATGAAATTGCGAGGGGACTGGATTTCAAGTTTTAGCTTTTGCATGTAAAGAAATACAATGAGGGAGATTTCACCCCTGCGCTCACTAAGCAATTCGGTGCATTTGGTTCCAGCAATACATTCATTGATATATGTACATGCTGAATGCGGAGCCACACGTGTATCGATATGAAAGTTTGATCTTCGATGTATGCCATACCTAGCTTGTCGTCCCTATAAAGGGAGTCGACCGGTAGCATTATCCGGAAGCAACCATTGTAAAACATGGTCTCTTACATGTTCTACCTACTTACACACTGGTGCGGTTGTCGAACGTTGCCAGGCAGAACATAAAGCCAGTCTGTAACAAGATGGCCCTGTGCAGCAGATGTCAAATAAAAATGTTACGGAATCAATTTCCTACTGTCATCTGCGCAGCCCTGAAGCGACCGCTCTGCAGGAGTGGCAACAGAGGCAGCGACCGACGTATTGAAACCGTCGATATGAATGTTGCCCTAAGGGAGTGCATGATGCGTCATTAAATATCGCAGAATCTGCACCGACGCCGCTGTAGGAACTTTCGCGGGTGATGGAATAAATTTTTCTTCTAATGTACAAAGTAAAAGCAACTGTTCGATAACAGGCCCCAGTCAAAAAACAAATATACTTCAAAAATCAGCATTTGACATTTTGTTGTAAAAATTAGAAAGGGGCATGTAAAAGGCATGTAAAGTTCATGGACGATTGAAAAAATAATAAATTGTACGAGATTGAGTCGTAATGAGCATGAGCATGATTGACCGCCCACGGATGCAATTCCGTTATTGCCAGATCAGCTGTATTTGCACAAAGTACCAACAGATGATGTTTGGGATTAATATGCATCTTCAATGTGTAAAAACTGGTGACCCATTATAAAGCAATACCGGCGCCAGCCGTGCCCGAATGCTGGTCAAAGTGGGGATTGGAAGGAACGTGTTGACATGATACTCGCTTTGAAGGAAGCCGAGAAATCCTCTGCACTTCCACGAGAAATCACTGGGATGTTGGATAGCTGGGGAAAGGTTAGCAGCAGGGTTCGTTTTGGTTAACGATACGCTGAAAATATGTAGCACTTTTCGCCAAAAGCAATGGGCCGCTCCAATGTTACTGAAAAAAGACAAGCGTAACGAAAAACAAAACAAAACAAAATAGACAAAATAAAATAAAACAGGATAGGGTAACGGGATGTAATATTAGCCTAGCTCCTTCATTCGGCCTATGTATCAAATATGTCATTAATTTAGCAAAAATCAACAAAATCATGTTGCTATGAGCATCATAGATGTAATCCGAAGCAATTGAGACAATATTAATCATCTTATAGTTATTCACTTCCGCGTAATTTTCGGTTTCTTGAACTTTTGGGGCATCATGATTTCACCGGTTATGCTGAACAGATGATCTACACAATTTCAAGTGATCTAAATTTGGCTTAATTGAATCGATAAAGCAAGTAATGCAGTTTGGATGTGCAGAAAACAATTACACGTTACAAACTAACTGTTCACATAGCTAATATAACAATGATTTTACAAGAAAATTGTAGACCCATTGTTTTTTAATTTTTTTTTGTATGTTCCCAACTATGGCCTGTTGTATCATTAACGTATTAAAAAGGTTGTTATTGGTAAAATTTCAAGTGGAAATGCATGAATTTGCGGTTGTTTATATTTAAGTGGCTCATCTAAACACAAATCGAAGAGACAAAATCATTGTATAGTGAATTATAATGTTTTCATTATTGAATGGTTGATAAATCATATATGAACATCATTTTAGTTCTTCGAGGCAGTTTCGCTTTAGTTTGTGTTGTGAAATGTTGTATTAAGTAAATCCAGTACAGCTTACAATGCCTTAATTCATAAAATTAGACAAATAAACCGTACAAAGACTGCATTTAGTAATAAATCCATCAAATGAGACGAAGTTGCATCCACGAATAGACCCAATTTGGTACTTATAGACCAACATTAAATCCAAATCCCTCGAAAGTTTATGGCATTATAAAAATAGTTGTGTAACTTTAAGTGATACATGCTACCAGATGTCTTATCAAACTTATCCTTGCAAGTGTATAAATAGTTGAATCTCGCTTACAGCTTAAAAACTTTATGAGTTATAATGAAAAATGTGATCGCTGGTTGCATAATAGGCTGAGTCAAGGGACACATACCCTATTAGATACTGTCTTCAAAATATAGTAGAAATAAATTATTTGTTGCTTTGCAAACCAGCTCTCCTCGATATCCTAGATGACCAAGTCCTACTGAACCGCAGCTGCTGCCGTCGGCACTCGTCCACATCAACCCGTCCGTCGCCGACGTGTCGGAAACCTTCCGGTAGTAACATGATATGTCTAATACAGTAACATGATGTGTCTAATACACTCTTCTTGCACTGATTAATTTACAAACTAATCCTGAACACCGAATCAAAATTCACTTTGGCACGGTTGTGGTATTTTCCTCTAAAATCTAGTTCAGGGAAAATATGCATGGCAACTTCGACTGAAAAACTCAATTTGAAGGTGGTACCATAACAACGCTAAATTTTCCCGCCCGGAAAGCCTATAGAAGTAAGACGACCCCTAACAAAATGACGGAAAGAAATCTCGGAAGATGCGAGTTTTGAACCGCACGCTCTTCCATCCGATTAGAAATTTTTATTTTTCCAAATTTATTCAAGGGTATGATGGGTGGGATTTTTAGTTTACATTTTTTCTGTTGCCGGAAACTGTCATTGATTCGGTTTCCAATAACTTTCCCAATAAAGCAAATATTTATGTTTTTGAATTGTTAGCTGAATAATTACGGACCGGAAAAGTCGGAAACATGCATTTTTGGGGAAATTATTGCCATCGATCTTTAAATTGGCATGAGAAAAGTTATTTTTTTATTTAATGAATATAAAAATGTTAAACCTTTTCTTGTAGATTGGCGATTTTTTTTGTGATTGGATGGGTCTTCTTTAAGGAGATTGATTCCTTGAGAGATGGAGCATCCAAGTTCTACTAAATGGTTAGGTTGAAGATAATCAATGGGGAAAGGTGCTTCCATCCAAAAATGTGGATGTTTTGCTTTTGAAGTTTTGAGGAGTATCTATGTGAGCTTGTTTGTTGAATTATGAGTAAGAATTGTATTGTTTTGAATACCTATAACAAGTAAAAATGGATAATGGAAATGGAAAATTTGATTAATTACACACTTGTTTTACACGATGCAATGCCAAAAAGTGTGATGCCTGCGTAATATGCGTCTGTAATCAATATCAATAATGGAGATAAGTTTTAAAAGCGGCTTAACTTTTTGGTTCATGAGCATTGACGTAACTACTGGGGTGCCTAGGGGCCAGGCCTCCCCAGGATTCTGTAGGCCCCCTCAGGATTTTTTCCCAATATATTTCTAATTTGAAATGAAACACTATTCATAATTTCTAACGAATTGTAGGGTTTTTCTTGTTTTGTACTTTGCTTTCTCCAGAAATTCTTTGAACGAGTAACTATTTCTGAAGGAGTAAAGTGCACATAGCCTCTTCCCCACACTTTTCTTATATCCCACTGTACCTTATAGGATAAAAATTCGGTACATATATCAAGAAAACTATAGTTAACGACCATTAGATCCATGAGAATTCCGATATATCAACATTACATCCATTCGCTAGAACCAAAGATGTGAAGAGAAAGTATCGATAGGTCCTAAAGCGCTCGACAGGTTATGTAATTGAATAGAATTAGTTTGAAATTGAGCATAGGGCTTTATTTAAGCAGTATTTCGAAACAAACGTGCTTGATCGTGCTCAAATACCGTCAAAGGCACATTATGGTTCTTGCGATGTGAAATCTATGTTTTTACACTCCCTAAAGACCACATGTGATGGAAGCCAAATTCCAATTAGAGGTTTTTGAAAACACTTCTCATTTTTACCAGTAGTGGTTTTTCTCGTCGTTGTTTACTTAATAACATCGCAGAGAAACCCGGTAAGATGTCGTATGCTGATCCTCTTAACAGCATGTTTTGGTGGAAACCCAATCATTGAATATATACACTATTAATTATTTTTCAAATGCGTTTGCTTCGAAATACTGCTTAAAAATAGCCCAACGCCTATGCCTAAACAATTCTAAATTCTAACAATTCAATTCTATTAATATTAAAACCTCTAGACTCATAACTAAAATAATAGCGACAGTTAAATGTAGAGCCTGTTATGTTGAAACATAAGATTTTAAACACTTTTCTGTGTACGTATTTTAATTTTATTATTCAAAAAGGTTTTACAATAATGAGTTTTGTTTATAAGCGCATTTTAGAATTCACGGTATTATTTTCTCTTGTACGAACAATTTAATAGAGTATAGACTCCCACATTGATTAAAAGTTTCCGAAGCTAACGAATGTCCATAAGCAAAATATGGAGATAGAAGTTTATTCATTAACGATAATATTTTCGAAAATGTAGCTTTCCCAAGTAACAATCCAAATGCAAATTGGTTTTATTCATGTTTTATGGTAGTTTTATAAAAGCATTATGGAGATCATCTGGTTTTATCAGGGCATTTTCCAAGTTAAGGTGGTTGTAACTGATTAACAGTTCTTAGGAGTGATTAAAGAACACTTGAAGAAACCTCCATAAAACTACATCATTTATAAGTGTAATTCACCTTATAAGTAATTTTATAAGATATATTGATTCCCCTCTCAAGACATCGTTTCGCAACTTTCATAAAACCTGATAAAAGTTTTGAAAAAGTTATATGACATTCTTCTTTAAGATAAATGTATCTTGAAAATGCTGCCATAAAACGCTCTTAGAACCATTTGATTTCGAATAAGAGCACATACTCTTGAGACAGAACATTATGTGAAGAGTAAACAAACTGGACGATGGACGCCCATAGGTGAAAGAAAATATAAACTAGGGGATCGTTCAAGCGGAAATTTAATAAAAACCTATCCAATATATTGAGTACTCCTTCATCTCAGCCACCAACGACCTTTTTACCATCGCTAGAATCCATTGGATTTGCAGCCTACTGAGACTTATCAGAAGGGTCTATGCGTTATGCGTCCTATTTTTTGTAACGAATCAAATTAAATGGTCAATGTGTCGGCAGTTGAAAACCGAAAAACATAACTCTTGATAAACCTAACGTCCCAGGTAGTACGTTATCGCAATGCGTTATCGTATTTCCACCACCGTTAAATCTAAAGTCGGAAGTAGTGCGCTGGAATCGCTCAGTGATCTACTACACAGCGCACTTCTTCCGACGTTAGGTTAAGCATATAGATCAAGAGGAAAAATCATGTTTCGCTCAACAGATGTTTCCGCCATAGTGGCAATATTACTATCTGTTATTATTCCCAAAACCATTGTTAGCATATTCAAGTTAATTTTTTTTTTATCGACTTCCGCTGGTGAATAAAAACAATAAATTATAAGCTGTAATTATGACTAAGAAAAACAATTATGCATAGGCACTTTTGATTTGCACGTTCACATTTTCTTTGTTTATGATGTGCCTTTTTCACACTGATCTTATGGCTATATTATGAAAGAATTGTTTACCTTTAGCAATTCAAACAAGTTTTATTCAAGCGTAACTTATGTTTTTCAAGAACAGAAAAATAAATATGAACTTATCGCGCTCCTCAAAAAAGCTGTTAGTCTTGTGCAAGCAATATAAGTTTTATTTCCGTTTTATGATAGTTTTCGATAAAACCATTGAAAAAATGGCAAGCGTGGCTTTTCTGGATTCCCTCGGAATGGTAGCCATTTTCATAACTATGCAACAAAACTCTCATTTTTCTAATGGTACGAACAAACAATGCTGTTTAAAATACATTTTGAAACATAAAATGGATTGTAGACACAATTTATTCAAGATCTAACAATTTATCAGCCTTTTCACCTAATAGTTGAATTTTCTACTATTTGTTTTATTTTTTAAATAAGTCAGTTTTCTAGCAATAATTCAGAGGCGCATTAAAATTTTCGAACTTTTATGTTATGAAACACCAATAAACTGAATGTCACATGAAAAATTCATCAAACGCAGGCAAAAAACAGATTCATTTATGGTCACCTTGACAATTAATTTACATACGTATTCACTTTGGAAGAGAAATATAGTAGCTTCTACTCAACTATAATCAAAAAAAAGTCCCCATTCAGCAGAACGAATCGAAAAATGGAATCTTCGAAGCATATTTGTGACAGACTGGAAGTATTCTTAAAGAGGAAAATTATAAAACTATCAAAACTTGTGGTAGTTTTATCATAGTTTTAAGTATGTCTTGAATGTCATTACAAGTATGCACCGATAAAACTATCAAGTTTTAAGCGAATCTTGGGAAATAGTCTTGAGAACCTCCAGTAGTATGGGCCTTTTGGAACTTAAGAGGGTTTTATGGCTGTTTTATCGATGTTATGTAGAATATCTAGTGTTATGCGTGGTTTTATCAAATGAGTCTTGAAAACTTCTTCAAGTGTTCCTTAAAATTGAATTTGTTACTTGGGTTAGAAGTAAGGTAAACATGTAATCAGGTAAATTTCTGAAATCATAACATTTATTGAGGTTGACTTCAGTACCAGTAGTAGTGGATATAGATTGTATAATGGGTCTGTATGTCAGATTTTATCAAAATTCACTTCGCATTTATTATAACTGTTGTCTAACATTTATACTTAAGATTTCTTTAAAGGATTTGATTTTCAATCAAAGGTTCTATTTTGGCTGAAATAGTTCCTAGTAAACAGTGGTGGTCAATATAATCAATACATCTACAGTTTTTCATACAAAACAGTCATATTTGACACTCTCTATGTCTAGACCTGAATTTCAAACTGTGTTGAATTTATAAACTGTGCTTCAAAGTCCTTAGAATTACCACCATATTTGAAAACTTTGTTTACTCACCAATGTTTGAAAATTTTATAACCATTTATTTTCTTTTTCAAAATAGTTTATTTCAAAAGAATGAAATATTTTGCCAAAGAACTCATTCTTGTTCAACTTTTCAATTTAAAATTATTTAAAAACTAATTTTTGGCCAAACCTTCCAACAAGGCAAATCTGATGCCATTATGTAGACTGTACTTGAAAATTTAAAAATTCAAAAAGGTGCATTTGTTATTTTCCCTATACTGTAGTTGTTTCTTTTGCTAAACCTTCATAAAATTTCGAAAAATTTCCATGGAATTTCGATGCCCTAGAATACTATCAATGTCAAACAAAATCTTAAGTTTAACCTCAAATTCCCCATGGATATTTCTTTCGAACTGCCGTGAAGTTGTCAATAGGTTTTGATGAAATAAACCTCGGAAATCTCCTTCAACATTTTTTAACTCTCCTTAGAAATTTAGCTCGATATAACTTATAAATTTTCATTGTATTGTTCATAGTATTCCACTTTAAAACAAACTTGGTTGATGATTTGCTCACAGATCTTTCAAAGAGTTACTCAATAAGAAACTTAAATTGAATTCCATTGAATGGCTTTAAAATATCCACATTGTAGAAACCGAAAAATAATCTCTGAATTTTTAAATTACTGTTTTTTTAAATTCCTTTATTATCAAGATTTTCAGCCCTGGGCTGGTTCATCTCCCGTCGTAATCGCTCAAATAATTTTTGGGTATTTTTTTTCAAGAAAACATAATCGAGGAACAGGTTCCAGGTTTTTTCCATTTTTTTAGATCATTTTAATAGTTATTTTGTAAAAATATATTGGAACCCCTGACCACGGGTATTAAGAACAACATCATACCCTAGATATTTTCAGAGTTTTTTGTAAGGAGCAACTTTAAGCTAATAGCTGCATATCAAAACGATCAATTTGAAAATATCACTTGTCATACAAAAACCAAAGGACCGATATTATATTCACAACATATTTACTTCTCCACTGTTCTTTCAGAACACCAAGAATTTAGATTCCAATCATCTAACGTTGATAATTCCGGAACAATTGAAAGCAACGCTAGTGTTCTTCCTCAACTAGCAACTCCATCAGCTTCATCGGAAAACGGTCGTTCTCATCTACGTTGGAATACAGTCGTAGTAATAATAAAGTGTTCTGCTATGTTTGCTGCTTTTTTGCGCAAAGGCTTTGCGAAAACAAAATGAAAAATTTAGTTGCACCATTTTCAATAATTGGAGAAAACTAGGCGAGAAAATAAAAGCTCATGACGATACTACATACATTGCATAAGGAATGCTTCGAAAAATATTTACTTCACAAGCAATCGACATCTAGAAATGTACACGAAAAACGTTTAAAGGTAACTGAAGAGCAATAGCTACATTATAGAGAAAACGTTAAGAAGCTGAAGGAAGTTGTAATGGATGAGTATCTACCGACAAAATTTTGAAGATTTTAAACGCGTTATCCAAATCAATCTAAATTTTAATATACATTTAAAATGTTCATTGACTCAATGTTGTTCTTTGAAGTTTTAATATATTCAGTTCAATCTTGACTCTATATAGAGTCAGGTCTATTCTGTGCCTCGGTTAGTGGAGATGTCTTAAGAGAATCGAGTAAGGTGACTACAGTAACCTCGTGTGAGTCCATTCTCAATTTGATCCACACGGAATAATACGAGGCTTATATTCACCACATTCGATTCATTTAAGACATCTCGACTCATCGAGGCGAAGAATAGACCTAATTATTCGATTAAACTTGTTTTGATTTATCAATTAAAATAACCTGTCCCCAACAATTACGCTACTTTCTTCGCTCTTCTCAATATTTCTATAATCGAAAAAAATCTTCGGGTAGGCCCCCTCCAGGCCCCCTCCAGACTAATTGTCTAGTTCCGCCAATGTTCATGAGGTCGAATTTCTGTATGAAGGCAAGTTATCGCTGTGAACTCTAGTGCTATAAGTTTTGTAGTATAGTTTGAATCTTCCTTACTCAATCAAGTAATACCGACTTCAAACTGATCCTACAGACCAATAAATTATTGAGATAGAATGGCTTAACTAGAGCTAACCAAGACACCATTGTGGAATGCTCTTCGGCAGGGGAACTATGCCATTAGCGCAAAGCATTTTTAAACCACTGATGCTGGCGCCATGAAGTTTAGTTTATACTATTTCATCTTCATTTGATAAGCATTGAGTCAGATTGGACAAAATTGCAGTTTTTATTTCGAGGAAACATAGGTTTATGTTTTTCAATTGGGAATTCATTACGAACGTAGACATGGGAATACTAATGCGAGTACTTTATGATAAAGGAATAAAACTTCTGATTGTCATGGTGTCATGACCCTGAAGTTAAAGCATTGCTACTAAGTCCCTCCTGACTCAACGCCGACCATTTGAATCTATAGAATCAAATCGGCCGATAGCACAAGATTTATAAGCATATCAATTGAAGCTAGTCCTGAACACTCTACTATGGTTCACTGAAAATGTATGATTTCATAAAGCGGCATCTTATCTCGTTGGCAAATTAGATCGACTAAAAAAATAAATCATTAGTCATGGTAAAACAGATGAGCATGCACCGGTTCACAGTTAAGGGAAGGTCCATTAATTATGTCACGCACTAAGGGGGGGGGGGGGGGGGGTTTGGCAAAACGTGACGATCCATACAAAAAAATTTGAAGGTCCATGTACGAAATTGAGTCGAAATCTCATATAAACTGAATCAAATATTTTGCACAATGGGGTGCAAAACATGCTACATTGCAATAACGGTCAATCGAAAGCCCCCTCGAAATTTATTTACACTTGAAATATCTTCCCAGTTCAGGGTTGCCAGATATATAGACATGTCTGTATTTATACAGACATTTGATCCATACATATTACAGACTTTATACAGATGTTGCGATAAAATTACACATTTATACAGACATTGCACACTGGGCCAGAATGAAAAATTAGCAGGAATAAATTATTTTCACTATGAAGATGCAACTTTAGAACAAAATTGTCTTCAGCAAAGTTGCAGCTTATAATTAGGGCTTTAATTTGAAATCAGTTTCAGTTAGGGTAGTCCTTGAATATATTGAAATAAAAATTCTATCTTTCACATTTCTTGACATAACGCAATACCATGTTCGACAAAGTTGTTTCTTATTAAATTTAAAGCAACTTTGCTGCAAAAATCCTAGCCGTAGGTCTTTTGTGTCAATAGTTATGATCATTTTCATGCTTAAGAGTAGGGTGGCCCTGAAAAAATTTGTGTTTTTCGCCTAACTTTTTCATTTTAAGTTTTATGAAAACGGTGTTTTCAGCAAATTTTTAGAACTCGTTAAAACACACATTTTAATGAAGAAAAAATGTAATTTTATGCATCCGTTCAAAAGATATCGTGATTTTAGTCCAAAAATTACGACTTTTTCAAATTACATTATTTTTTAAAGAGGGAAAAGCGGGGATACAAATACGATTGCATATGAATAGTAAAGATAAGAGGTCTCTTTTGTATATAAATGTTCACGTGAATTTAGAAGAATTTGGGGTTAAATGGTACTATGAATGTATGTCTTTTTTTAAATAAAATTCTTGATTTTTCCTTAAATGTTGATGACAATGACGAGTAAATCGCCAAATTTCAATAAAGAACAATTATTTGCATTGTGTTCAATTTAAATCGATGAAAATGAAAAATGGAAAATGGCAATGTATTAGTTTCGATTATATATTTTCCAAATGTCTCATTTCAACACAAACCAAAGGTACAAAACCTGTGCACAGTGAATTATTGTTTTCATTATCAAAGGGCCAATAAACCAAATGTAAAAATCTCTTAGTATTTCAAAACATATTCGGTTTAGTTTGTTTTGTGAAAATTTCTGTTGGGTAAAGCGAATAAAGCTGGCAATGCCTTAAATCATAAAATCAGGAAGAAACCCGTTCGACAACTGCATTTAATAAAAAATCGATCGAATGGGACGAACTTGCATTCATGAATAGACCCAATTTCATGCTTAAGACCGACATATATGAGTTATAAAAAAAATGTAATCGATCGCAAGTATATTTAATTCTTTAAAGTTTTAGAGAACTTTTAATCTTTAAAACTAAAAATCCTTAAAAGTAATTACATTAGATTGTTGATTGGTGCATGCGCTTTTTCTGGCAAATTGATTTCTCTTGTACTGTCATTTTTTTTTTTGACATCATTGAAATGACTGGATCGGATGTGATCAACAGCCGCTTAAAAACATCTTCTAGATTAGCTTCACGACTTAACTGTCTTGCATGATGCTCCCGAAAATTTTGTTTACATTTGTTCCTAGTCTCTTGCGCTTCCTCGCTTAGCATACCGATTAGCAAAATGGCATGTTCAATCACATCACCACCATGAACCAACAGTTTATGCACTGTTGGTGTCATGGCGTACCAGCTGTATAGCTTATTATAAAGCTCATGCGTTTCTTTCGCATACGTTTGGAAAGCTTCTACGCTAATATCAGCCCGACTGTTGATGGTACTCAAAATTATATGGAAGCGCTCTAATAATTCTTCATCCAAGCCTGTAATATTGGAAACTGTTTTCCAATTTGCAAAAAATCTCCTGGCCGTGTTCCCATCGTTTGAGTTAGCACCAGATGGTAATGGTTCACTTATACAGAGTCCAAGTTGCCTTCGGAACTCAGTTTTGTTTTTTGCTTCACGCACTTTAACTGCAACGTTCAATTTGCTGACTCTCCAGCAAGGTTTTTCCATTGCCAATCGGTTGGCAATTTTTAAAAACATGTCCATGCTTCTAATGTAGGCGTGCAGCGGTGAAAGTCCGTATTTCAACTTATCAAGATCAATTGGCGTAATTTCATCACTTTTTGCATTAAGCTTCATTCCTAGGTTTGTGTAAAATCGTATTTGTGTCCCCGTTTTTCCCCCTTTAAAAAATAATGTAATTTGAAAAAGTCGTAATTTTTGGACTAAAATCACGATATCTTTTGAACGGATGTATAACATTACATTTTTTCTTCATTAAAATGTGTGTTTTAACGAGTTCTAAAAATTTGCTAAAAAAACACCGTTTTCATAAAACTTAAAATGAAAAAGTTAGGCGAAAAACACTATTTTTTTCAGGGCCACCCTACTCTTAAGCATAAAAATGATCTTAACTATTGACAGAAAAGACCTACGGCTAGGATTTTTGCAGCAAAGTTGCTTTAAATTTATTAAGAAACAACTTTGTTGAACACTGTATTGCTTTATTTATATCAAGAAATGAGAAAGATAGAATTTTTATTTCAATATATTCAAGGACCACTCTAACTGAAACTGATTTCAAATTAAAGCCCTAATTATAAGCTGTAACTTTGCTGAAGACAGTTTTGTTCTAAAGTTGCATCTTCATAATGAAAATAATTTATTCCTGCTAATTTTTCATTCTGGCCCAGTGTGGCATTGGTATCAATCAAAGCAATGGAAATGGTTCAGAAACAATTTTATTATCCATATAAGTGGACATGCTTTGTTTTTTGACCTGAGGTATTTTATGTGTAAACAAATGTGATTCGAAAAACTGTTCATTTCCTCAGATGTTTTAGGACCTAGTTTTGAGGCTCCTTTTATATCGAAATAGACCTTAAGTTAAGTCATCATTTTTAGTCATTTGAAAATTTGCCGTAGCGGATTTTGAGTGCTACAGTTACGTAGAGAATATTGTTTGCAAAACTTACTCTTTCGTTTATTCGTTTTAAAATGACCAACGCATTCACTTCAGAACTATTTATTATCTTGCTGGATTATCTCATAGAAATTCAGGCAACTTATCAGATCATCAAGAAGTAAAGGTTGTTTGAAATGTTGCGCATCCAATATTATTTTGAAAGCACATTTAATGATTTCAACTAACTTTTAAAATCGGGTAATTTAAAAAAACTTCTATTAAAATTTCAAGGGTTGTGGAATCTACCAGAAATTCAATAATATTTTCAAAAGCACGTCTTATTAAAAAAAAGAGATTTCAAAAATTAACGTTTTTTTCTTGTTTTTCTTCAAAATCTGTAGAGTTTTAACTGGTATTCAATGACTATTTTCTTGTGGATCAGGATTTTCAATGATACTTTGTGTCTCTAGACAGCTGTTGACAATTTTGCCCTGCATTTTTGGGTATTTATTGAATAAACTAATATCTAAAACTAAGATCTAAACATAATCAAAGGAATGCGCAAAAACTTCAACTAAATAAAAGCCAAACTTGGAAAAACTTCAGATAATTATAGAAGATTTCAAAAAGAAAATTAAATACAAAGTATAGGTCTGGAAGGTTTTGTGAATGAACTAAAGATAAGCATCGAATGGTCTTATATTTTCAAAAACACTTACGAAATCTTCGATACCGTTCTGAGAATGAAAACCAAATGGGTTTCAAAACTTAAGTATGTTACATAAGCTTAACAAACTCTAATATTCCTTAGATAGAAATATCCTTTTTATCAATATGAAATTTTACGAGTGAACAGCAATTTATGCTGCAACCAAAGGTGCGAATAGAAAGTGTTGTTAGGTCCGTTAGAATACGATAGGTTTTAAAATGAATAACGTTTGCATTAACAAAAATGGACAAAAATGGCCAGCACTGACAAAACTACCCATGCAGCATCAATCACAGTGACCTATGAGTCAGCAGACACAATTTGACAGTTCTATCATGATGGCAAACAGTGAATAGTGAAGCAACTCCGTTCAGAAGTGTGCGCGTTCAAAGAACGGCACCCCGCCGCGTCGAAAACGGACATCGTGCGGCACTTTGTGGACGCCGGATACGCCCGTTCCAGCATCTACAACATCTTGACACTATTAGACAATAATCAGAGCATCGAAAGAAAGCCCGGTTCCGGACGGCCGACGACTCTGAGCGACAAGAAGCCCCAAAGAATGCTGAAGATAAAGACCGTGGAAAAAGTGGCTACATCGCTGCGTGAGCTTGGCCGGGAAGTCGGTTTAACCGGCCAAACAGTGAAAAAGTACCTGGCAAACATGAACATAAATGTCAGGAAGCGGAAGTCGCGTCCACTGGGTTCTGAGCTGCAGGCAATGACGCAGCGGCAGCGGCTGAATAAGATGGTCAACTCGATTTGCCCGGCAAATCGCGACGTGGAGGTGGTGATGGACGATGAGACCTATCTCTCCATGAATGGCAACGGCTGGCAGATACCTTCCATGGGAATTTATCAAAAGCAGTTATCTGTCTTAGTTTTTGTTTATCACCATCCGAAAAAAGTCTTTTTTTTTAATGCAAACGTTACAAGCAGTTGAAATTGAGCGGAGGGCATTGAAAAGCGGTGACCGATCGAGCACACAAACTTTTACCATTCTACCTCAGTGAGGGATACGCAAGGGATTGGAAGTGGTTCCACCCCCCCCCCCCCCTCCTTGACAGCTTAATTGATTAGGTACTTCACGCTATATAAACATGATTAGTCAAAGAAACTCCAGTGCTTTTCTAAATTTGCGTATGCATTAAAAAAAATGGATGAATTTCGAATGGCGATACAAAAAGAAAAACTACAAGAGGTGATTTAATTGCGCCAGGTCTCGTACAGAATACGTTCATTGAACTTTCTACCAAAATGCTTCTGCCGAGCGAACCTTATCCATGGCCAATAAAAAGATGAATTTCGGCAGCTCTTTCCTGGTCTTGGCTTCTCCGAAAAAAAAAAACATTTTCTATCTGTCGCAGCTAATTGACGTTGGGAGTGTTAACGATCTTGAATACAACGTTTATCTTCATCCGGTCCATCTTCTCCAATGGATCTTCTGGCATAATGGGCTGAGGTCAAGTCCACCCAAAAGGCCACTTTCTCCCTCGATATTTCTTAATAAAGATGGCAAGTTAGGGCAGGAGCTTCGTACTGTATATCTTCTTGTTCTCCGCAAGCCAGGCTGGAAAGAGAAGTGGCTTGGACATTCCCTTTTCACTGGTCGTCAGCCACAGAAAGGCCACAGAAAGGCTCTTCTTTCTGAGAATAGAAGAGTTATTTGACGTCTAGCGAAAAGTACCCTAGTTGCACATTTGTTGCCATTCGGTGAGATAACATAAATATGACTTGCTAAGTCATAATTAAGTAACGACAACTTTGGCCGAACGCACCAACCTCCCGGCTCAACGCACGGAAAGAAGGGGCCACTATGCCTTCCGTCTTCCATTTGAGTTTCTGTTGAATCGTTTAAAACGGTCAGACAACCGGAAACTGGCTTAGGCTCGATTGACTCTCCCTTCTCCAGAAGTGCTAGAATATTGTACATGTTTCCGCGATAGTATCCGGCCGACATGAAGTGGGCCACGATGGCCGACTTTTTAAGGCCCGGGTGAAGCAGGTGGTACGCACAAACCATAGATCGAAGTTGGTTCACAATATACTGTTCCAGAAAGTATAAGCACACTTTCAAAATAACAAAAAAGTCATGCTTTTTAGTTTTAATAATTGTATTTGGCAAATCATATTTGCATTTGTGTTCTATACGATATTTTACTCTCGTTTAATCAAAATATTTAATCATAGCCAAGACTCCTAACTTTTCCTCTGACATGACCCATTAGCTTCTGCACAGGGGTACTTCCCACCATTTTGGCCACTTTTTTCGAATCTTTTTTAAATTTATGTATGTCGTCCGCTGGTTTTATGAATTTTCTAAGCTTTGCTTTGGTTAAAGCCCAGAAAGTCTCGATTGGCTGTGCCTCCGGGCAGTTCGGCGGATTCATGTCTTTCGACACAAAACATACATTTTGACTTTTGTACCATTCTAAAGAGTCCTTTCGTCATGACATGACGCCAAAATCAGGCCAAAACACTACTTGACCTTCGTGCTGCCTGATCATCGGCAATAATCGCTTCTGTAAACATTCCTAAACGTATTTCTGAGTGTTCATCGTATCCGTTGCGATGTACGGACTAGATGTTTTACCACACTCGCATATTGCCTGTCAAACAATAGCCTTCTTACAGAATTTTTCGGTAAAAATTGCCTTCTCCGTTTCGGGGTTGTCTTTGTCTTCGCTTACAGTATAGAATTGTGGTCCGGGAAGCGTTTTGTAATCTAGTTTAACATACGTTTCATCGTCCATTATTATACACCCAGAATTTCTACACAATAACGAATCGTAGAGTTTGCGGGCCCGTGGTTTCACGGACGCGGCCTGTTTTGGGTTCCTGACGTTAGTTAGTTAGTTAGTGACGTTGGGAAAGTTACAACGTTTATCGTCATCCAGTCCAGCTTCTCCAATGGATCTTCTGGTATAATGTGCTGAGGTCAGGTCCACCCAAAAGGCCACATTCTCCCTCGATATTTCTTAATAAAGATGGCAAGTTAGGGCAGGAGCATCGTACTGTATATCTTCTTGGTCTCCGCAAGCCAGGGTGTAAAGAGAAGTGGCTTGGACATTCCCTTTTCACTGGTCGTCAGCCACAGAAAGGCGTTCTTCGGGAATGAGAATAGAAGAGTTATTTGACGTCAAACGACACCCTAGTAGCACATTTGTTGCCATTCGGCTGAGATAACATAAATATGACTTGCTAAGTCATAATTAAGTTACTACAACTTTGGACGGTCAAACCAACCTCCCGGGCCAACGCACGGAAAGAAGAAGCCACCATGCCTTCCGTCTTTCATTTGAGCTTCTGTTGAATCGCTTAAACGGTCAGACAACCGGAAACTGGCTTAGGCTCGATTGACTCTCCCTTCTCCAGAAGTGCCAGAATCTTGTACATGTTTCCGCGATAGTATCCGACCGACACGAAGTGGGCCACGATGGTAGGTGATACGCACAAACTAGTGTTCCTCAGAGTACAGAGATATGCGGAAGCGGCCATGTTGAGCCAATCGAGCAGCGAGATCTGTCAAAATCTGAGCCAAACGAGCATGTTTACTATTTGCTGAAATATTTCGATTGCTAAGTATTGAAATGCAGTTAAAATAAATGGTTTACATTTATTACCCGTCAAATAGCAAAAATTAATCATTCTTATTCTGCTGATCTCGTGGTGTAATAATAACATATATATATATTATAATATTTTATTATTATCTGTGTTCGATCATGTTGCTTGAGTTGATGAAATGAAAATTTGTCGGAATTTGTACAGAAGGCCATTTTTTATTTAAGTCAATTCATTTCAATGGTGCCGTGCTGTCAGTATTTTGAAAAGAATTCTGCTCCAGTGTCTAATTCTGTCTGTTTGTTTGGATCGCAGATTTCCTCATGGACGTTCAAAAATGAAATCGCCAAGTCTGAAGTCAACATTAGGAATCACCTACATACTCATTCAAGTCTGCAATAGTAATCATCAGAGTATTCGGGAAGTTACTAGTCGTCCATACGACAGTTTCCGGCCAACCCGCTTCCAGTCTCGTCTCGATTTTGCAATGTACATATACGGTGATACATTGGTGTAAACAATATTCAAGACGTAGCTTATGTTGATGCAATTCGATGATTTAACACCTCCGCGGTCTGTGCAAAACTTTGCAATACACTTCATAGTTGATAGTTTTTTAAATATATAACAAACAAATTACTTGAACGTTATAAATGTAAACAATAAAAGCTGATAACGACAAAGTCACGCACAAAGCTGTAATATTTTACTCTGCGGAAGTGTTAGCAGCTTTTGTAAACAAAACGAACATCGTTGCCAAACCGTTGGATTGAATTTCCGCATATCTCTGTACTCTGAGGATCACTAGCACAAACTATAGATCGATGTTATTTCACTATTCTCACCATAGTTGCCGTAAAAAAAACTGATGGAGCTGTCAAAGTGACTACTGACCGGTGGACCAACCACCAGGTGGCAGGGCTATCGCATGAAAAATCGGAACAGTTTTAATAGCTTTTTCTTAATGTACGCTCTAGGCCGGAGCCATCCCTAAGAATGAGCAAGTTAACAACACGAAAAATGCCAATCATCTTAAACAGAGGAAACAATAAAGCTGTCGATTGGAAATTAAATTCTCTTTTAGCATCCAAACTGCTCCATACTGCGATCGGGGAATCTTAAATGTGCCTGAGATACACCATGCATGGAGGCTGCGAAAACGATTCCTGTTGTCGTTTTGTTCCATATAAATTTAATCCCATTTTTCAGCTGTTAGCATCCCTCCCAACTCACTCTCTTGCCCCCGGGGTTTGCTGTCTGTCGAACAAATGGGTCAACTGGTGGATGGCACTTTGTGGCACAGGACGCCGTTAACTTCCGTTTTAGGGATTACCTACATCCCGTTAGGAAGAAACGATGGGCGATAAAAAGATTATCAAACGGTCTTTATCAGGTGGATTGGTATTGGTGGCACGTTGGCTGAAGTAATTGAAGTTTGGAAAGGACGGCAACGGGGCCTGTAATGGCATTTGTCGAAACGCTTTGTAGTGCAATAAATTCGTAGTTTCCGGTTACGATTGCATCTTGATGTTTAGAGGATATTTATTGCTCGATGTGCGGTTGAATTGCATCAACCGAATCGTGTGGCATTATATCAGGTAGAGTGGCTGGTGTGTATTATCATGGGGTATTTTAAATTCATTCATGAGATTGAGAATGACTGATATAAACACCAGTTTACTACTTTACTTTCATCGGTTTCAAGTTTTAGTCATGTTTTTGAGAACCTACACAGCTTCTTTACAACGATCTTAAAACCTTGTTCTTCGAGTCTTTTGACTTTATGAACTCGTAAAATGTTGTTTTGAAATGCCGGTTTAGGGCTCATTCAAATTATCTTATTATGGTCAGTTGAAAAAGCATTTAAAAACCACTTTGCCTCCAGAAGAAACATTAAACGGCAAATTGGCATTGAGGAAAGTCACTAAATGACAAAATAGTTTTATGGTAGCCATTGCGAAGATAAGTGATTTCTTCCAATCGCCATATTGCAATATATGAAATAATTAAAATGTGGAAATACCAAATTTTAAATGTAATACAAATGAACTGTAGATCAGAGACCGATTTTGGCATATTTTTCTGATAACTTTATTGAATTTCATGCATTTTCAGGAAATTCATGATTAATTTATCGAATATATTTGTTTCAATTTTAGTTTTGTTGATGTAAACTCGCATAATCTCGAAGGCGCATTTTTTCGGCTCCTATTGTGCCAATATTCACCATAAAATTAAATGCGCATATGATTTGGAGCATGATAAGCTATAAAAAAAACTCAATTTGTTTTGGATATTTTGCTATCAAACGAAATTTCCAGCAACACTACTTTTTTCTTAGATTGCAAACGAACAAAGCAGAACAACAAAAACCAACCACGATATCACCGTGAAGTTTGACAGCTGTAGCCATTTGGCCCTATGCTGGTTTTGATGGCAGCCAATAGGTTTTATTAAGGTTCTCAGGTAGTCATAACATCTTTCACTAGGACATTTTCAAAATCTTTATGGTCTTGTAAAGGTTTCATACATTGGTTTGCACAACCGTCTATAGAGTGGGCCACATTGTACACTTTAAAGATGCATAGAGCAGGTGTTGGTGGATAAAACAGGTTTGAATGTAGTTTTATCAACAGAGCCAGGAGGAAAGCTATGCAGTTGGAATAAAACTAAAATTGTACGGGAGTCCTTCATTTGCGGCAAAGCAAAACTTAGCCATTGATAATATCAAACTTCGTAGTCTTTGGGGGTTCTAAAACTGACCAGCTTTCGCAAAATTCATCGATGGATTGCCGATATCTGTCAATGAGCTGCTTCTTAAAGCATTTTTCAATCGCCGATTCAAGTTATTGCATCATGTGGGAGTACTCCTTGAGCACAGCTGCATGCCGACTAGAATTTGCTACCTCGGTCTATGATTCGGTAATACTAGGATTCTTCTTGGCAATGTTGTCGTAGGCGCAGTTCATCAAACCCAAAAACAAGTGTAGCGATGGTGGTGGGCATACATTCGAAACTTTTGTAGCATCGTCACCGGACAAAGAGGCATGTTGACGTAGTTGAAAAATTCTTTAGCATCCTTATCCTTGTCACCAGATGCCATCCATGATTGGGCTAGACCAGGCGAAATGTAGAAAATTATTTTCGATATTTTTTTATTTGAATCCTTTCCCCCTATGTCTTATGCTGTTTATAGAATCGTCTTGCTGGGAGTCTGCTTCGAGCATCGGCGGAGAACGGTCGCATTGTCTGTTCTTTAAGTTATCTATTGTTCGGTGGCGTGAGTGATCGAGTGAGCGAAGAACAAATATATATACTATACTATTAGTTTACCATGTGCGTCGTTTATACCTTGGTTTCGGTTTAGTTATCGGGCATAGCGCGTTATCTATTGTTCTGGTTATTTATTGTTCGGTGGCGAGAGTCCGTGTTCAATGTATTCTTGCCAACTGCTGTTACTTTCGGGCGTAGCGCGGTATGCATTGTTTCGGTAACGCATTGTTCCTTCTCGTGTGTCATCAAATGTTCACATGAAAAAAATAAACCGCTTGGATGTGTTATTTAGCGTGGTAAAAATTTGAGGTAGGCCTGTTTAGTCTTTTTTTTTTTGTAATATGCAGGAGCTCATGTTTCGTAGTATAAAGTGTTTGCAGTTGTGCAGTTCGGGAAAAGATTGAATATGAAAGTTGATCAACCGTGAAGATCCAGTTTATGTTCAAGTACCCCAAAAGCGTCAAGAGAGAGTGAGAAACTGGACGGACGCCTGAGGAGTTGAGTACAGGCAACTCGTGTGGTAGTAAGTGCTCTCAAGGACATGGAGTAAGACAGGTTATTGTTACCGATTGTATTTATATAAATAAAATTTATTCTTAATAGGTTTGCGTCGACCATCAGTTTAATTGGTTGAATTGGCTGTGTCGACACTTCGTTCCGGAATATTTTGTTATCGGGTCTAGCGTTTTGTCTATTGTTTCGGTAGCCTTTTGTCCGTTGCGCGAGAGATCGAGTGAGCATGGAAATTCGTGGTTCGCCGGGTAAGGTGGGTCGGTGGTGAATACATATTTAATTGTGATCCAAATTATTCGCTCGTCATGCTCGGCGGGCCACAAATCAAATAAAGCACTGTCCCATTTTGTAATTGACTTCAGGGGCATCCGTACTGTAGGTGTAGATTGGTCCAAGCTAGCTCTCAGGCGTTCAGATGAATTGACTTGTTTTTCTTATGAAAAACCACAATCACACTTTGTGAGTGGCACAAATAGCTTCCCTACTGTTGGTTTAAACCGGTCAAAATCGGCTTTTTAGCATTATTAAAAATCACTCTGTTTTCCCAATGAAAAACCACAACCACGCTTTGTGAGTGGCCCCAATAACATCCTAATTGTTGGTTTAAATCGGTCTAAAACGGCTTCCCAGCATAATTAAACATTTTATAGTTTCCCAATGAAAACCACCATCCCACTTTGTGAGTTTCCTCAATACCATCCCTACTGTTGGTTTGAACCGGTCAAAAAAGGCTTTTCAGCATTATTAAAAAATCACTTTGTATTCCCAAAGAAAAACAACAATCACACTTTGTGAGTGGCCCCAACAGCATCCTTACTGTTGGGTTTAAATAAGTTCAAAATGGATATTGGTACTAATTATCAAATATTTCACTTGACAGCTTAGCGTTTACCAAAACGAACTCTGCTGCTACCCAATCCTGTTATCCAAAATCCCAGTGATTTCTCGTGGGAGTGCAGAAGTGTTCTCGGCTTCCAATAGAGCGAGTATCACGTCAACATATTCCTACCCATTCCTTACTTGACCTGCATTCGGACGGGGTCAGCGCCGGTATTGCCATAGTTTGAGATCGCCAGTTTTTACACATTGCAGATGTTAGTCCCAAGCATCATCTGTTGGTTCTCTGTGTAATATTATACACATACATATATATATATATATATATATATATATATATATATAGATACTGTAAATTGATACATATATATATATATATGTATATATATATATATATATATATATATATATATATATATATATATAATATATATATATATATATATATATATATATATATATATATATATATATATATATATATATATATATATATATATATATATATATATATATATATATATATATGTAAGAAGGAAGGGTTTAGTGTTGAAAGAATATCGTAAAAATAACTTTATTTAACATTTAATTTAATAACTCGTACACACGAGGCACTTTGTGTAACGGCTAATAGAGAACTGATTTTTTTGCGAGTTGTGCCGAGGGGCTACCCAATCGTCCCACACGGCCTTTCCTGGCACTACTTCCGACCCGGAAGCGTCCACTGCTTGATACAATCGCCAGCAGATGATGTCTTCTTGGGTCCCTCGGTTTCGTCGTCAATCTTTCGCACTTCGTAACGATCATTGGGAAGCACGTTGGTGATTTCGTATGGCCCAAAGAATTTTGGCTTTACCTTCTGACCAATACCAAACTGGGTTTTCGGTATCGCTACAAGGTCCCCAACTTGATACTTCTCAGCCGGCTTCCTGCGTAAATTGTAGAACTTTCGATTCTCCTCTTGCATTTTCTGGATACTCTTCTGCGCCGTCTTCCTAAGCTCATCCCTTTCATCCTCAAACGTTGCTTGTATTTCTTTTTGCAGCAATTCATGTAGCACCTGATCCTCTTTGGTCCGCATTTTCACACCGATTAACAATTGGAAGGGTGTCATTTCAATCGCTCGTTGCCAACTATTATTCAAGCATTTCTGAACGGCAGTAACTTGCTTGAACCATTCTTCTGGTTTATCGACGGACATCTTGGTGATCATTGGAATGATAATTCGATGAACTCGTTCCACTTGCCCATTGCCACGTGGAACACCGGTGGCAATCTTGTGTAACTCGATGAACTCATCTTCACAGAACTTCGCGAACAGTCCTGACGTGAATGCTGCTCCTCGATCGCAAATAATTCTGCGTGGGGTACCGAAAGTATCGGTGATAACTCGTAGTTTTTGACGGCTTCTTCAGCGGTTGTCGACTTTGTTGGGAATAGCCACACGAACTTGGTGAAGGCATCGATTATTGTCAAGATATAGTTGTATGCCTTCCTGCTTGACGGCATCGGTCCTAGGTGATCGACATGAAAGGTATCCAACGGAATATCACCTTTCGGGATCGGGTGTAATTCTCCTTTAGGCTTTCCTCTTTTCTTTCTCCAACGATACAAGCGACACATGTGGAAATGCAGCGCTTGATCTTTTCGTCCAGTTTCGGTATGAAGTAATCGGCATCGATCCTCTCCTTTGTCTTCCTAACTCCAAAATGACCTCTTTCATGAGCCAATCTGATGATCTCCACCTCCATAGACTCAGGAACAAACATTCGCCTAGTCTCGCCATCATCTTTGTACAGAACACCATTGCAAATGATGTACCCTTTGCATTCATCACCTTGTTCCAACGCAGCTGAAATCGCCTTCGCTCTATCGTCGTTGCTTTGCGCTGCACGCACTTTTGCGACAATCGGTGCAGATACGACCATTACATTTGTTCTTGTAAGTGCATCCACGTGAGGCAGCTTTTCTCCACGACGATGTTCAACTTCATAGTCGAACTCAGCTAAGTCCACTACCCACCGCGCTATTCGAGCATTCAACTTTTTCTTGGACATCGAATCTTTGAAGGCCATACAATCCGTAACGATTTTGAACCTATGACCTAGCAGATAGCACCGAAACTTCTTAACGGATTCCACAACTGCTAACGTCTCCAACTCGAATGAGTGATAGTTTTTCTCAGAACCGCTAGTTAAACGGCTGTAGTAATAGCAAGGATGAAATTTCATGTCATCCTGCGCTCTCTGCATCAAGATACCTGCCAACGCTTCCTTGCTAGCATCGGTATGAGCTTCGATGTCACCGTCAGGATTAAAAATGCGCAACACCGGGAAGCTTGCCAGGATCTCCTTGATGTGGTTGAAGGCATTTATCGCAGCATCATCAAACTGAAACAAACTTCCCTTTTTCAACATACCTGACAACGGACGAGTGACATTTGCGAACGCTGGAACAAACTTCCTGAAGTAGCTGGCTAATCCATAAAATCGCTGTAACTGCTTTACAGTCGACGGCTGCGGGAACTGCAAAAGTTTCTCAACTTTTGCTGGAGCTGGTTGCACCTGACCATTATCAATTGTGTAGCCAAGATACTCCACACGCCGCTGAAGGAACACGCACTTTTCCAGTTAAACTGCAACCCCGCATTCTCTGCCACTTCCAGTACACGCTTCAACACATTTAGTCCTTCTTCTTCATTTTCGGACGGAATAATCACATCATCCACAAAAGCCATAATCGTTCCATCGTTAATCAAGTCTTTCAACACCGCAGCGATGAAACGACCGAATGCGTTACCGCTGGTACATAGTCCGAAAGGAGCCCGAAGGAACTCGTATTGCCCATCACTTGTTACGAACGCTGTATATTTGCGGCTATTTTCCTCTACCGGCACATGGAAGTATGAGTTTTTCAGATCGAGCGTCGTATAAACACGCGCTTCCGACAACCGATCGATTTGCTCCTCAACGTTCGGCATTGGGAACTTGTCACGCACTACCTTCTTATTAATCTCACGGTAATCGACACAGACCCGATATGACCCGTCTTTCTTCGGAACGACTACAACTGGACTCGCGTATTCACTTTCGGATGGTTGAATAATTCCACTTTCAATCCATTCACCAATCTGTTCACCACTTCTTTTTCCAACTGGGCCAAACGTCGTGGGTTTAAACAAACGACGTCATTATCCTTCAAATTAATCGTCAATTTATTTGCAGCGACCACTGAATCTTTCGGGTTATAGTTCTCAACTATTTCCATAATTTCGTCGCGATACTGATGTGGGACCATCATTTCATTTTCCCCTACAAACTCTTCAACGCGGCGGATCCACTTAGTTTCGTACTGCTCCGAATCATCGAATGTCGGTGAATATTTATTCACTCGCACACCAGCGGGTGTAATAGAATAGTCAACATCATTCAAGAAATCCATCCCGATCAGCAGCTGCATAATCAATCGAGTCAACCGGCACAACGTAAAAACGCACACCGTAATCTTCTTTTTCAATAACGACATGGAGCTTCGCTTCTCCACACACACTTTGTATTTCTCCGCCGTATCCACGCACTTTCATTGTCGACTTTTGCATACGAGCACCGAATCTCAACAGCTCCATCCACAGATCTTTACGAATCAATGATATTTCGCTTCCGGTATCGATAATTGCGGGAACTTCGCGGCCGAACAACTTCATCATCACACACGGTTTACCAATGTTTACGTTTTGCAGTACGTTCACCTTCGACACTTGTTTTTTATCGCCTTCTTTGTTCTTCTTCACACTGCAGTCTTTTGACAAAAGACCAAAGAGTTGCATCCAAAACATTTCGGTCCGTCTTTCTTTTGTGGACACTCGTTCGCAACGTGAGACACATCACCACAATTAAAACAGTGCCTCTTCAGTTCTGATTTGCTGTTCTGCTTCGTCGAGTCTGGTTTCTGACGTTCTCTTCTCCTGCCAACACAGTCATCTGACTTCGGTTTTGGCTCAGCTTTTTCTGCGCCTTCTCGAAGTTGAGCAATTTCTCCTTCAGTTCTCGGATGGTCCGCGCGGCGTACAGCAGTGATCGATGAAACTCGTCGTCCGTCACGCCATCGACAACGTACTCACACACACTTGGTTCGTCGAGATCGATCGCAAGGGCAATTCGTTGCATTTCGTAAATGTAATCCCGTAATGATTCCGTCGGCTTCTTTTTGCGTCCAGCTAACATACGGTGTACGTCGCTTGATCGTACAAAAGGTGAAAATTCACGAATGAGAGCATCTTTCAATTTCGAAAACGATGTCATATTATGCTGAGAAAACACAAATCGTCGTGCAGTGCCAACCAACTTCTTTCGGCACATAATCAGCTTCTGGTCATCGTTCCAATAAGCCGTTTTCGACATTGTCTCGAACTGATTCATCCACATTTTTACGTCCTGTCCTTCGTCAGCTCCGAAAGCTTCAATGCTATCTTCAACATCCCGGAATGAGTACGGTCGTTGCTCCGATGATGTGAATCCGACTGGTATCGGTGTTGATGCTATCCTCTTCATCTTCGTACTTGGCGTAAAGAACTTCGTTTTACCTTCATCGTCAGTGAATGCATCATCGTCGTCGTCAGTATTTTGACTATCATCGTTTTCGTCGTCGGATTCTTCGTCGTAGTTGCTACCCTTCATCTCGTCGTTGATGTCTGGGACTCCATCTTCCTTTGTTTGCTCTTCGTCGTTTGCACCCATCGTCATATCATGATTGATTATTCGCTTCGCCATAGTCTTTTTATTACCGGTAGTTGGCAATCCTCGTTTCTCACACTCTCGAGCGATTCCGAGCTTTGTGAACGTATCACATAATACTGCGATCTGTTCCGCCATCTTGAATCACGCAGCGTCGTATGTTTTGTGATTAACTTTATCGAAATTAAATCATATCTCGTACACTGTCTCAACAACACTCCTTCCCGGACGAGCCCCATGTAAGAAGGAAGGGTTTAGTGTTGAAAGAATATCGTAAAAATAACTTTATTTAACATTTAATTTAATAACTCGTACACACATGAGGCACTTTGATGTAACGGCTAATAGAAAACTGATTTTTTTGCGAGTTGTGCCGAGGGGCTACCCAATCGTCCCACATATATATATATATATATATATATATATATATATATATATATATATATATATATATATATATATATATATATATATATATATCGAATGAAAGACAACTTCTCTTACCTCATTAAAATCTAGAAACAATTTATGTACCGTAGAGCGGGGTGACTTCGATCATCGGGGTGACTTCGACCGCCTAGTCCGATATTTATTCAATTTAAATTTATCCTTCTCCAAGTGCCTGAATTTTCTTAAGCTTTAAACCATATATATTCAGCATTTATTAGGGTATATAAATACATTTTGTTTTGAGCATTTATCTATTTCCTGAGCTATGTTTTTTTTAGATATTTAAATTTCAATGTTAATTGGCGATTTTTTTCCGATTTTTTTTTCAGTGTATATTTTTTTACAACCTTCACACATAGGGCCACAACTTGCTTTGAGACAGTTTTTTTGTATAACCAAAGGTATCGAGCTACAAATTATTAATTGAAGTACAATTCAAAATGCCTACGCCCTTTTTAAAACTGACTCTTGAGTCCAAAAATTGTTTGCATCAGTGGAAAAAACTCACTTTCATGGACAAAACGTGTGTACAAATTTTTAATTGAACAGGAGACACTTTAAATTGGTCGGTAAGTCATTTCGGCTGGAAACGCTCAGTAGTGTCTTTAAAGTACTAAACATTCAAAATACTAAACAATTGAAACATAATTTCTTGGTATACAATAGAAACTTATTAACTCTTGAACCTTAACTCGTAAACCATCTATCATACGCCCCTTTTCCCAGAACCCAGCATTGACTTGAAACCCATGAGCTGAGAACATCCTCACACAAAGCAATGTTCATCCTTCTTCCACTGCCGGCTGGAGCCAAGATACTGTATTAAAAACGATGCCATATTTCACGTTCTCACTATACAAAGACTATACTCCCCCGAGGAGCACTCCTCGTTTCAGGCTTTTGAATATATAGCAGTGGAAGTATTCAAAATTCAAAAAATTAAGATTAAGTGGCAGCAGTCTGGAAACATCACCCACAGAACGTGACCGCAGTAATCCGCATCCCGATGAAATATCACCGCATCAGAGTCAGAGTCCATTACGGGGCGCTCGAGGCCATAAACATGTCCCTGAAAATGCAACCTCGTCACCCTGTAAAGTGTCCCGAAGCGAAATTTACGACTCTGTCAACATTATTCATATCCCATTTCCCTACAAATGACATACTCGGTCAGTCATCATCGGCCATCCACTGTTCACGCCGCTGACCCTCGACTATTTATCCAGAAAACTGTTTACGATCTCTCAATCGACGTTATTTATGTCGTTACATTATGAAACATGCCGATAAAAGCGAACTAGGTCCGTATCATCGTCCTCGTCCTTGTCGTCGTCATTGTCGTCATAGAAGTCCTTTCCCGAAGGGAAGATCTATCGAAATCGATTGACGACAGTTCAGCCCAAATCCCCCGAAGGGGGTATTAAATCAAAAGGGGTCATAATTTTCACTTTTGAAACTGGAAGCCAAAAACGCTATCAAATCGAAACGTTCATAGGGCCCATGGAGGGAGGGGTGGGAGTCCGTGCTCAAGAGCGATGGCACTTTCGATAGTAAATCTGTCGCACCTCGGCTTTGTTTTACATTCATTCATTCATAAAGAGAGAGACTGGCGGCAAGAAGGTGGTGAGAAAGTGTTGAATCTTTCGAAGAAGGTGGCAGCTCGGGACTTGATGATAAATTTTACGATCGACAGTAATCGGTGCTCAGGGAAGCTGACAAGGCGAAGGAAGTTAACTTTGGAGTTTGGGAATTTTGGCTTTTTTGATAAGATTTGTTACACTATGATAGGTCTGCTTCTTTCACTTTATGACAGATACTTTCCGGCTCTAAGCTAGTAAGTTGTTTTTGTAGGGGTAGCTCCAGAGTTATGTTACCGCCAATTTCTGAGCTTAGGAAATATGGTTTTGGAATCTTTCAAATTTCCGATACAGGCCTTACATTTTGATTTTTAGTGATTAGAAAAGTATGGCCCCTCATGAAAACAACAATTCGAAATATAGCAATTTCAAGTTTGATAAGCCTTCAGCTCAATGTTCAGATTGGCACAGCAGTATCTTCCCGAGTTGGAGCTGAAGTGAACCAACGAGAGCAATTTTAATTTCAAGCCATTATCTCATAGTTAATTTATAACGCAGATATTTAGGTACCGCCGCGTTACGCTTCACATCTATTCTCGGAACGGACACCGTAATGGTTGCGCTACGTAATTGAACACATTCCGGAAATAGGTATAGGTTGACTTCTACTGCCTTTTTTTAGATGTTAATCGCAATAAACGACGATACGTTGCAGACCATGTGTCGCAATTTATAAAGATTTATACGGCAATTATTACCTTCAGCTCCCGGTTCCCGGTTCACTGTGAAGAGATGATCAAGCTGCATATAACTGACACACGTGTGCCACCGTTTTCCCTCGCAACTCAGGATGGAGATACCCACTATTCGGAAGCGGTGTGCAGGACTCCGAGATAGGATGTTACGTACGAAGTAATTATAATTTTCACTGCCCCAGTTTGCAGAAACTTTGCAAAAAGTTGCAACTTTAGTCGTATGGCAATATTTATTTATGACTAGGTATTTCCTAGTAGGAAGGACTTATGATATCAAGTCGATTCACCGGCTTGGTCGATTTAGCTTGCCGGTTGCCAATTATTTAATTATTTAGTTGTGAACCACAAAAATTTTCCTTGAGCCCGATTCTTTTCAAACTTTCTGGAAAAAAAGTACTTCAAAATGGTTAAGTTTTGACATCATTGGTTTATTGAACCTCTTCTTCCCAACCCGCACCTTTGCCCTGACACCTTTGATCAAATTTTGGACACGTGATAGGACCGACTTGCTTACTTACTTTTAACCACACTTTCTTTAGTTCAAGTCTATTTTCTATCAGTTTTGGAGTTTTAACGAGCTTTGCCTTCATGCTTGCCCAAAATTTTTCAATTGGTCGAAGTTCCGGAGTGTTTGGAGGGTTGATGTCTTTTGGTACAAGAACGACATTATTATCTTTGTCCAGTCAAGACGGGCCGGGCATAGTGGCAGATGCCAAATCCGGCCAAAACAGTGTCGGGCCATCGTGAGATCTCAAGAAGGGCAGAAGTCGTTTTTGGAGGCATTTGTCCTAGTAGATTTGTCCGTTGACGGTCCCAGAGGTGATGAAGGGCTGACCCATTTTGCCACATCCGCAGATCGCTTGCCAGACAAGGAATTTTAAGGCGAATTTCGACAGTTTCTTCTTCCGTACACTCTCCGGAACGGCCAACTTAGAGGTGGCGACGTAGTGTTTCTGTCCTGGCATTTGTTTGGTGTCGGCTTTAATGTAGGTCTCATCGTCCATCACAATGCAGAACGGTTTTGTGAGCCATTCCTGTACAGTTTTCTTGTACGAGTTTTGGCCACCGAGTTCTGTTTATCGCTCCGGTTCGGTGCCTTCTGGACCTTGTACACATGTAGTCCAGAACGTTTCATTGTTTTCTGCACAAACCACCCTGAAACTTTCGAATTTTTCGCAACATCACTGATCGAAATGTTGGGATAACGCTTAAATTGTTTCAATACCACCCTGGCCTTCTCCGGATTTGATGTGCCCCGTTTTTTGCCACTACCATTTTTCCGCTTGGTTGTCTTACGGTCCTTGAACGTTTTGATCACACGAGATACGGTTGAATGTGCGATTCCGAGCTGTTTTCCGATCCATCGATGAGAAGCGTTTGGGTTTTCGAAGTGAGTGCCCAAAATTTGTTGGCGCACTATTTCTTCATTCGAAGCCATCCCGGAAATCACTCGACCGATTTTCACGAAACTCATTACACAATTGACACAACACAATGAAATACATTCAGTTAAAATTTCAATAATTTTTACCCACACGCTAAAAGCTACGAACAATTGCGTGTGTCCAAATTTCATCGAATACAGTCTTTATTAGTGAATGAACCTCCTCTGATAATCATTCGCTTGTAATGTACTTTCTTTTACGACCTTTCTCAGCACCAAGCTACTTGGTGAATCTCCAGCATGGATTAGTCTTTGATACCGTCAAAATGTTCACGCAGCATTTAGTTGATTACCTCTGCAGGCGTCAACTTTAGTGCAGTCGAACATACTTGATAAGGATTAAATCCGTTGAAGATTTTTATCGCACTTCATAATGGGACACCCTTTATGATCAAATTGCATCACGAAAAAAACGCTGTTGAAAATTACTTAGTTTACCGATCCTTTTCAAACTTTCAGACAATAAAATATAATTCATTAGTAAGCTTTTGAAATGTTTACGTTATTCAACTTCAATACCATAACCGTACCCTCGCTCCTTACCCTTAACTGCACTAATTAGGTTTTGTACAACATTCGGCTGCAGCTTCTTCTGTACGGAACCCACTTTTTCCTAATGTCTTCCTCAGACTTAACTAGCAGCTACTCAACGGGAATATGAAGCGATTCATCTATGGACTCTAGTGGATAAGAAGTTCTAGGCACTACGAGATGTCGTTCAACAGTTAGAAGAGGTCAACCGTAAGTGAATGGTTACACTACAGGGTGTTCAACAAGTGCGAGTACACTTTAAAATTTAGAATCTTTACGCCATATTAGCTGGGAGCACCTTCTCCCCCCGTTGTGCTGTATGACTAACTTGAGACGTTTCTCAAAAGAATCGCACGCATCACGGTCCATCGGCATCTGGCCCCAGATCTTGGATATTGATCCTTAGTGCTCACTCGATGTTTGCTCTGCTTGGCCAGCATGTATATAAAAGTCCAGGGGATTAGGATTTGGCGAGCTGGGAGCTCACAAAGCCTTATCGAGAAAATCAGTCAAATTCTCCCGACACCACGCCTGGACGATATTCGCCGTGTGGGCCGGTGCGCTGTCCTGTTGAAAGACGTTATGATCCTTCCCGTAAAGGCCTTGAAGTGCCGGGGCCACAACCTGCTCCAGAACCTAGGTCTTATAGTATGCGGCGTTGATTTTCACGTTTATTTCGATAAACACCAGGGGGAGCTTCCCACGCCTTCCCCCAAACCATCACCGATGTGGCGCTCTGGAACCGCGGAATATTTATGTGGGACGGGGGGATGTTGATCAACGTCAGCGCCTACAGCCGATCATTTTGGACATTGTAAGGCTGTTGCAAGACAAAGAATTTCTCATCAGTAAACCCGAACTCCTGACCTGCGTGTCGCGAAAGCAGCAGTTTGGCTCTATTCAGCCTCTTCTTCGTTGTGACCTCTGTAAACCCGTGAACCTTGCGTTTCTTGTACGGCTTGTATCCCAGGTCTTTCGTCATGATGATGGGGTCAGTCCCGATCCACGCATCCAGTTCTGCAACGGTAATTTGTCAATGAACCCGCTCTCTCACCACCTTGATGGCTGCTGGTGGCCTCGCTAAACTGTGGCTGCCCGGATCTCACACGGTCCTTGACCGAGCCCGTCTTCCGGGACTGACGTGGTATAGGTGAAATTCCGCTTCATCCCGTGGGATTTCAACCATCGGAATATGTCGCTGGGTCGCTCACCTCTCACAAACAACTTTACTACGACATCGCGGTACTTCTTCATCGTGCGCGGTAAATAAACAACAAATATATGAGGCTAAAGTTGACACCAATTCCTATTCACAGAATGCACCTGGTACGCAGCTCGACAACGATGAACAGCTTTATTCGAACTTATTGAACACCCTGTATTGCACAACTTCTTCCACAAAATGTTTCTGCGATGCATAGGGTATGTAAGTCTTCAGGAAGTAGTCAGTACAATAGTTCTCTACTTCCCCCAGCTCCTTCGTCTTTCATTTTTGAAGGTCCTCCAAATGACTACAGAGTAGCTCAGGGAACCTTGGAATTAAACAAAGTCATCCTGAGTTGGTTCCCAATCCAGTTTTCGTTGCAGATCCCGCATTTGGTTATTTGGAACTATCGGCCCAGCAATTAGCAGCTAGGCAGGTGGTCACTAATGAATTGCCCATTTTTTTCCGGCAATCTGGTAGACTGGCCGCTTTTATAAGCAGCGATCAGCACTTCATGGAAATCTATAGCTACATCAATGCCAAACACCTTCTGCGCTTGCAGCGCAGCCTAACAGTAACCGCCAAAGATGCAGTCAGCAGTTTTTTGCTGCATCCGCCAATGATACCTCAGATTTTATCGAGATTGCAGCATCTGTATGGTCGTCCAGAACAAATTATCAATAATATGAACGCCAAAGTGCAGGCCACTCGAGCTGCTCGGACTGATAGATTAGAGACTCTGACGATGTAGAAGGAGATGTTCGCTCATCACCATGAGGCACCAAGAGTGAACAACAATGTTTTTGGCTAGAATGAAAGATGTGAAGAGAAAGTGTTGAAAGTTCCGTCAGAGTGCGGCAGGTAGGAAAATTAACAGATGTTTTCGAAAATTGAGCGAAAGGGCATGTATCCAATGGTACTCGAACCATGGACGTCAATCTTTGCCTAACATCCCACTGCGGGGTAGGTTGTAGCGACGGAACAAGTCCGCCACTTCAACAGGCAAAAATTGACGCATGGAAAGACGCTCATGTACCACTGTGGCTTGTATAGTTTATTCTTAGCGATCTATTGTGTGCACTCTGTTTATTGATGCGCACATGGGAGAGGAACTCTCTCCTTTTTTGGGTTTGTTTTGATTCGCAACGACTGACGATCACTGTACAACACTGTTTATATTCCTGCTTGTTAGCTTGCTTGGTCACTGTGGTGAGGTTAACACATTTGGCTTCCTCGTTGATGAATCTTTGGTGACGCTCGTCGAACGTTTGATTGCAGAGGAATCGGGCGCAGAGGGCAGAGTGAGATGATTGTATCTTCAATGGAAATATCGGAAGCTGGCAAAATCAATATGGTTGACTTAAATATGAAGTAGTTTTTTAATCGTGCATTTAAAAAACTCGAACAACCGTCATTTGGTAGGTGTATGGGTACGGAATGTTGACTCTATTTTGTTTTTGCCATTTTCTATTCAGTTGTCAAAATGGCGTTGAGGCAAGAAGAGCAGCGTATGAAAATTTTCCAAGCGCCTAAGTAAAATCCAAATTATTCCCACGCCAACTAGGCAAAATCCCTTGATAGGTATTGCCCAATCAACCGTGACCAATGTTATAAAAGTGTTCGGAGGAAACCGAAACCAGGAAGCCGCTGCGACCGGAAGAATAGTGGCCAGCTTTTTAAACACAATACCAACCTTTCCATCAGCGATGTCGGAAACAAATTGGGAAAATCCCACATAACAGTGCAAAGAGCAAAGAAACGAACCAGACTGTTAAAATATATAGTTGAAGTGACACCAAATCTAGATGATAAGTAAAACACAACAGCCAAACGAAGAGCGCGTAAGCTGTTTGTTGACCAAGTTTGAGTGCGTCGTAATGGACGATGAAACATACGTCAAGGTAAATTTCAAGCAACTCTTTGGCAAAACCGCATACTGCCTTTCTTGAAAAAACATAGTTCTCTCGTTCTGTTTTGGCCAGACTTTGCTTCTTGCCACTGCGGAAAAAATGCTCAGGCATGGTATACCATGGCCAATAGATTGAAAATCGTACCCAAAGAGGAAAAACCCTCCAAACTTGCCGGAACTGCGCCCAATTGAAAAAAAAAATGAGCAATCGTAAAGAAAAACCACAAGAAAACTCTAAAAACAGTTTCAAGTGAAAACCAGTTCAAGGCTAATTGACGTTCAGCATCCAATAAGGTGGATATAACAACGGTATAATGGAAGTTTCACACCAAGCCCGAAAATTGGAAGCCGAAAATAAAGATTGATCATTTATATAATAAAATAATCAGTGTGCACTTAATCATGTTGAACAAATTTTTGACCGTCCCACCCTTTAATGGATGGGTACACGGTGGATAACTTGGAACTTCCACAACAAACGTTTGACTTGAGGAAACTTTCAAAAAGATTCACAAACCTCAGCAATCTTCCGGTGTAGAACTTCATGATTACGTCAGACACTTTTTCGAAGGCGAGAGCCTGGGCTTAGCACTTGTTCCTGTCAAGAAAGGAGTAGAAGAACACCGGGCGATCCTAGAAGAAATTATGCGCCGTTTCATCTGTGGGAAGTTCGAGACAGTCCTGATTTGGAAGTACGATTATATGTAGTTTCCGGACAGCAGACCGATGGTAGAACGTTGTCTTAAGTGCCTTGAAATGAGTGTAACCCTGAATCTGTATTTCTAAGACAGTGTTCGTCGGCAGGTAGTAGATATCAAGACTAAATTTTACATTCACGAGGCAACCGTGACAAAACTGGAAGCGTTCGCTCTTGGCTCCTCCCGATCAGTGTAGTAGTAAATGAGCAGAAACCGGGAAAAGTCAGAGTAATCTGGAATGCTACAGCGAAAATTGAAGGCGTATAATCGAACTTAATGCTGCAGATAGGCCCGGACCTGTTGATACCGCCTTTATCTGTGATGTTTCCATACCGGGAGTGAGAGATCGCAGTATCAGCTGAGGTCCAAGAGATGTTGATACGCGAACAGGATCACATCGTTTTGCTGTTTCCAAACAGAGTTTCAACTGAGCTGTCCAGCGCAATACTAATATATTAATCACCTGAAAGCATCGAAACAAGCGGCACTATGTGGATGATTGAGTCGACAGTATCGATACAGCAGAAAAGCTATCGAGGTGAATACGGAAGCTATTGAAACGCACAAGCGAGCTGGATTTCATATCCGCAATTGGATGTCGAGTAACAAAAGCGTTGAAGGTAGGGTTCAAATGCGTCCATGGTCGTAAGAGGAAGATGTCGTCGCACAACAGTTTTGCGGGAGAATTCGAAACCTAGTGGAAGTGACCACAAGTTGTGGTCCACAACTCCCATGAAAAGAGAAATGTTACGACTGGTTATGAGACCCACTTGGGCTAGTGTCATCGTTTTTTGTCCAGAAAAAAAATCCTTATTCCGTTTGGCGGAGAGGCACTGCTTAGGGATGGCAAGATTTTTGAGCAGATCTCAAAGCGTTGGATAGAATAGCTCACTCTACTTGAAGAGATGAATGGTGTACGCATACCACGTTGCTATTTTCCGGAATACGATACTGACAGTCTCTGAAGCTACACATATTCGTAGATGCTTATGCTAATGTGGCTGTCGAATACTTCCGCAACGTCGATAAAGGGCAAGGTATCACCAACTTTTACCTCCAGATTCGACGAAATACTCAATTTATCGAGCGTCGCCGAATAAAGATGGGTGTCAACAAAGGTCAACGTAGCACACTAAGCAAATAAATGGGGTAAAGATCATTACTGAAACGTAGACATTCGATGGTTCTATAATTGTACATGAACACAAATGGCTATGGATCCAGATGAAGGAGAGATTTTGAATGAAAGTGACAGAGAACTTAGAGCTTCTGCCGCTATTACTGCAGTGTAGTGTACATTTATCATTTCTCTTACTACCTGCGAGCTCCCAACATCGACTGAATGGATACAATTGGAACAATAGATGGCGGGAATCTGGTCGGAGATTGCACAATCTGAACGGTTTCCTGAAGAATTCACGCCTTGAAGCAGAAACGTGATGATCAGAGAGCTGCGAGTGGGAAGTCTCATAGCGGCAGCAAAAATACTGATACCAAAGAGGCGATCCCTGACCAGCACCAATGAGACCCCCCTCTTCCAATCGTATCGAGGTGCGCACGTCACTACCGCATCCATGGAATCACTTGAATACTATCAGTTGAACATTCGCCCACTTTATTACAAATTTTCACACAGGTAACTTCTTTCATTTCCTTACTTCCTATCTCCTACCTTTTTCCTCTCTCTGTCTCACATTTCTTTCGTCGGGACCCCTCTTTCCGTTCCGTTACTTCCCCAGTGCTTCTCCTAAGCTGCTTCTTGCTGTGCCTGGTCTACGGGTTAAACAGCCAGACCGATACTCCTCCAGCTCTCAGTCCAACGCTTCCTCTCCTCGGTACTCCTCCAAGTCTCGCCGATTCGCGTTTACAATGGCTCGAGACGGCACACAAAATGGCCACGTATTCTACACAAGGCTTGACTAGATCTACACACTAGGAAATCCCACGACATCCTACAACTTACGGACGGTGGAGTTGGCTTGAGCAACCTGGACGACGATCGGGAGTTTGACCAGCTCAGGCCAAACTAAAGGCAAACACAAGGGTCCTGGTGAGATATTATGGCCTTTAGTGATAAGGCGGTTGAGACTGGGGTCTTAACTGGTTCACTTGGATGCATTATCCGCTTCATTTGATTCTACTACTCCACTTCAAGACCTTAGTCGACCAGTTTCCAAAATGCACTCTACCTCGTATTTTCTCCAATATCATTTTTTACGTTTTTATTACAAGCGTGCTGCAGACTCAATGGATAAGATAAGATAAGCGATGGCGGTTTGATCTTCAACTGATCGTTGAGGAATTTTCCTTCCATAGCATTTTGCTTGGCATGACCCCCTTTACGCCACCCTAAATGGCCGCCCACTCCTGATCTCCTGCGAAGTTTGGTGGCAAATAGCGGAACTGTTGATGTGCGCCTGCTTTCCTCACAGTGGGTGTTGAGTGGTGTCCAGAATATATGTTTAAACGTTTCCTTGGTTTTAATACATTAATTTCCGTAGATCTCACTCATCTTGGACACTTCAACACACTACTGGTTACGATATTTATTATTTATTATTATTATTCTAGCGAGAAATAATCACTCTCCGAAAATCGTATTGGGCTACAAGAAACGTAAATTTGAACATTCAAATGAAGAAACTGTCGTCAAAAAAGTGCTACAAAAGTTCCATCCTCCGAAACTACGAGCTCAGGTACGACTCGTTAGGAAACGGTGCATTTGGCGTTAGACCGTTTTGCTATGTGAGTGTGGACATATTTGGCCCATATCTGATGAAGGCAGGAAGGACTGCGGTGAAACGGTGGGTTTACTTGCCTCACTGTCCGAGTTACTCATCTCGAGGCTGGCGACAGTCTATCTAAAGACTCATGCAAAAATGCGATAAGAAACTTCATGGCTCGACGCAACCCTGAAAAGCTAAATAGTCTAACTATGCATCTAACTTGATGGAAAACAGAAAAAAATTATGAATTTTAACAGGCGCCTAAAATTTTCCCTCGTGTATTTCCAAACCAAAGCAAGCGTAAACAACGAGATTGTTTGCAATCTTTCATACGCCATAAAACATTGATAGATATCTTTCATACAATAGACGCCATTTAGGCGATATCCTGTTTTAATTTACACGAAATATCCCAGTAATTTCTGTCAAATCTAGCATTCCCTCTATGTGCAGTATATTATAAAAAGAATTAAGATTAAGAAACATTGAATTTTCTGCGTTATATAATGCACATAAAGGGAATGCTAGATTTGGCAGAAAATAATGGGATATTTTAAGTTAATTTATGCCAGATAACGCCGAATCAAGCCTGTTGTATGAAAGATTACAAACATTGTTGTATAGCGCATCAAATACTACAACCAATTGCGTTGTTTACGCCTCCTTTGGCTTGGAATCAAACGGGGGGAAATTTTATGCGCTTGTTAAAATTAATTCTAGGATTTTTTTTTTCAAAAGGGCGAATCTAACAATGAGAGATTCTCTCCTCTCTCGCTCTCTTTCATTAATTACAGCGCCATTATAAAACTTTTGAGGCTTTATTTAGTACAGATAGAAACACAACAGTGCAAGCTAGCATATTGCAAAAATAGTAAAATGAAAAACGTAAAGCTGAATAGAATATGAATGAAAGAGAAAGTATACAAAGAGAGTCTCTCAATATCAGATTCGCCCCACTGAAAAAAAAACCCTAGAATTATTTTTTTCTGTGCTGTTGTCAAAATAAATTAAGCAATCATAATCGATTCATTTACCAAAACGAACATGGTAGTTTAGCAATCTCAGTTAATCGCAATGTAAAGAGCGACCCCAGTGTACTTGAGTCCATACATTTTTTGTGCTATATGTTCTAAACTCTCAAACCTGTGCAACGGATGGCTGGTGCGATTCGGTGAGTACGAGCAAAATACCCGCTGAAATGTAATAAATACAGGGATAGATTAAATTTCAACAACAATTCGAATTCAATCCACAACTCTAGCGTCCTCGAAGCCGCCACTCCTCGTGCGGTTGTAATCGTTTATCTGCTACACGAAACGGTGTAGTTTATTTTGCTTTTTATATCTAGTGTGGGAGATTCTTCATCCGGATACCGGGGAATGTTCTGATTCGATACGATGTATGAAAATATACTAGTTTTTTTCTCTCGATTTTTCTACCTAGCTGTACTATTTGTATGGAGATGGAAATCGAGAAAGAAATACTAAACATGATTACGTTTGACGAGAATGTGCAATTGAGTAATGCAAATTCGGAATTTTTCGAACCACAGTGCAGTGCACAGACGGGTTTATATCACACCCGGTTTGATCCCTTAAATTTTAATCCGATTTTATTGGTAGCTGGCTGACTATAATAATTTGGAGAGTATGTGGAGATTACTATAGGAGGGGATTTTTATTATTGTACGGGTTTGGACCAAAGGGTGTCAGATTTTAATGAAACTTTGTCAATAAGTAAAGCTCATGGATGTGTAAAAATACAATGTAAAAAATCAGAAAAAAAGTTTAGCAACCGACTTTTTCGAAAAAAAAACTTCTCTGAATGTGAGGCAAAAACTTATCAGAGGTATAAAGAGAACTCGTTAGTAACTAAAAAGAGTAGAAAAATTAGTATTTTTTATCTCATTCCGACTACCTTTATTGCTTATCTTGACAGATGCTCGTTTGTGGTCTACAATGCGTAGAGTTCTTCAGTGTCGTGCACTAATAACTCGACTCGGCACTAAACAGCTCTTCCTTTCGAGGATTCACTTGTAAGTAGTTGAAGCAGGAATATCCCAAAAAAATTAAGACCAAACAGCCCCAGAGTTCAAGATCATACTTCGCCAAAGTTCAGGAAAGAACTTTCTCGAAAATTAGGAGAGGACTTCTCAGAGCTCCAGGAAAAAGTTTAAAGAAGAGGACTTCAAAGAAGTTTGAAAAATTTCGGAGTTTCTGGAGCTCATCTCAGAAATTTAAGATGCAGAAGTTCCGGAAAAAAGTTCACCGAAATTGAGGGAGAAACTAACCAGGGACTGCACTGACTATAATTTCTCAAAAACCCAAAAGAAACTTTTGCAAAGTTCAGGATGATACGTTTTAGAAATTTTTGATAGAATTTCTCTGAAGTTCAGGGAAATTCTTCCCAGAGATTCCAGAACTTCTTAAAAGTTTAGTTCGAACTTCTAAGAAGAGAGTTTTCCCGATGTTCAGAAGAGAAAATTTTAGAATTCCAGAATGAGGATTTTTCAAAATTCAGGGAGAAACCTCTCCAATGTACATTTTTTTTTTCAGTAGCATAGTGGTACTTCGTAGTAGTTTGAGAAGAATCTATCAGAAATAAAGGAACAAACTACCCCGAAGTTCAGGAAAAAACCTCCCAAACGTTCAAATGAGAACTTCTCAGATGTTTAGGAACAAACGTTCAACGTAAGGGAATTTTCCTAGAAATTCTGGAGGGCAATTTCTCAAAGTCTCGATAAAATATTCCTCGGTGTCCAGGATGGGACTTATCTGAAGTTTAGTAAGAATAAGCTCAGTGTCGTGGTTCGGGGGTAACGGCTTCACGTATCTGCCGGATTGCTGGTCGTCTTCAACCGGAATCCTCTTCAGTGCCCGTCGCTTGAAGTGGTCGATTGCAATGACCAGCTAGGCCGTCTGCTGCTGCTCGGGTCTGTCTCTTTTTGCTCCGGCTGCTGCTGTCTTTTTCTGCTGATTCTCCTTCGTCGAACGTAGTCACCAGAATGAGTCTAGAATCTACTACTAAAATTGTTTTTATTTTCATTCTTTGTCTTATATTCTAATTTATAATTTTAAGTGTTCTAACCCATTGGGCTCTTCAACTTTCTTATATGTGTTTTATGTGTTTTATGTATTTGGTGTGTTTTTTGTTTAAATCATTTTTTCAGATCAGCCCTAGGGGCATTGTAGGTTTGAAAAAAAAACTGATGACCTACTTTAACTAAACCATGTCTACAAATTGAAAATCTTAGGGCTGAGGAATCAGATTCCGGATGATCTGGTGATCCGATGTCCAGGCAGCGTGCTCTGTACCGATTGATAGACTCACTAAAACGATCATTGAGCATTTTTATCTCGGCCAGACGGGAGACCACAGATGCTCTTATCATCTGAGGGGTGTTCAGGATCATCCTAAGGAACTTATTTTGAACACGCTGGAGCTTTTGGTGATGTGTTTTAGCGCAACTTTCCTATTTTAGCTTGCCGTACTCGAGGACTGGAAGTATGATTTGCTTGTAGACAGCAAGCTTGTTTTGTAAGGATAATGTAGACCTTATGTTGGTCAATGGGTACAGTAGCTTCAGCAGAACGTTACATTTTGTGACAGTTTTGTCAACCTGCCGCCTGAAAATCAGCTTGCTGTCTAGGGAAGGTAGACAGCTGATTTGGTCCATTTCACCGTTGTGTTGTTCAGGCTTATTTTACAATCCTCAGGCGTAACAGGTTTGGGTAAGTTGGAGTTTGGGAAATGGATGACCTGGGTCTTCGCTGCGTTGATACAGATCTTCCATTCAGTGAAGTTTTCTGACAGACATTCAGGCTTCGTTGCAGTTTCACGGTAAGTGCTCTTGTTATCTTACCATTGTGGACGACTGCGGTATCATCGGCAAACAACGACAGAGATCGAATTTCAGGGAGCAGGGGAATGTCCGAGGAGAACAGGTTGAACAGAAGTGGACTTCGTAGACTTCCCTGCGGAACGACGGCGGAGATCTCTGGCGCATCGGAAACTGCACCATGCAGCGAAACATGGAATGTCCTGTCCGACAAATTATTTTTAACTATCTTCACCAGGAAGATGGGAAGATTGTATTTTTTTAGCTTGTACACCAGGCCATCTTGCCACATGTTATCAAAGGCCTTCTCAATGCCGAGAAGTGTCTTGGCAGATGATTTTGTTGCAGACTTGTTCCGTCTGAGAATATTAATGACTCGATTAAGATGATGAATTGTTGAACGACCACGTCGGAAGCCAAATTGTTCACCGAGCAGGATGTTGAGCTCGTCGGCAGATGAAAGAAGCTGACGGTAGATCGCTTTCTCAAACAGCTTGGATACTCCTGAGAGAATGCTGATTGGTCTGTAGCTTTTAGAAGAGGAAGGATCTTTCCCAGGTTTCCCAGAATAAAAATGACTTTGGCTGACTTCCAACACCAATTAGCAAAGTCGCAGGCATTTGTTGAAAATAAACGCCAGATGAACGTAGAACTGGGGGATCAATTGCTTGATATCCAAGTTCATGATGTTATTGAAACCTGGAGCCTGTTCTGTGAGCCTTGATATAAGTCAACAGTTCGTCAGCTGAGATCACCAACTCTCCCGAGAAGTCGTTGGGACTAAGAGGATGTTGTTTACAAGCTTACTAAGAGGCAGCTTCGTGCAGACTGACGATTTTTTGTCGAATATTGTGGGAGCAGACGAAGTGTTGACCTATCTTAGAAGCCTCCTCTGCAGGAGTTATCAAGCGATACTGAGAGCCATTGCTGTTAAGTGGGATCAATGGTGAAATGGGCCTGGATTTAGTTTAAAAATGTTTTGTGAATTTTCAAAACGGCTTTGCACAATCTGGGAGAGAGCGGATCTTATCGTAAAAATTGTTATTTCTGAGGTCCACCGTTCTGGCGTTTATATTTGCAATGACTTTTTAAGGTAGACAGGCCAGTTCGCTGGTATTGCCTTCGGGTGGCGTTGCGCAATTGAACCAGTTCTTTAGCGGGTTTATCAATGGATACAGAGTTGCTCACCTGATCTATCACTGGGACATGTTGCTCCCGGAACTGGGAGATCGCCTGCTCGATGCTCAGCAGATGCCGTTCGATGTCATTAACCGACTCAAGGTGCATGTTGAAGTCAATGTTGTCGGAGCCTCTCCCAACTGGCGCGATGGTAGTTTCGTCTGGTGATTCGATGCCGGTTGACCGAGGAGCCAACTTCGGCCACCAATGAACGATTTTGTTCCCCATGTTGGTGAGGAAGATGTCGATTGTCAAATGGACCCCGGATCTGCTCAACCGGGTGGGAGTATCCGGGGCCAGGATAGTATAATGGCCCTCTTCCAGGTCCTCTTGTTGAAATATTCCATTCTGAATCCGCCCCCAGGTTTCGTGTTTCGCATTTAGGTCGCCGGCGATGATGAACTGCCCCTGCCTCCGAGCTAGCTTGCGAATGTCGTTTCGTAGGGCCGTTGTTGTTCCGTTGGTGGTACTGGCTTGCTTGGGACAATAGGCCGCAATGATGGTGATTGGGCCGACGGTAGTTACGACCTCGACTCCGATGGCTTCGATGGACTGCAGCTGAAAGCTCGGAAGCAGATGGCAGTTGATGTTATAGCGCAGGGCGATCGCAACTCCTCCTTCACTAGAGCCGCAACGATCAAGTCGCACACTCCGATAGCCAGGAATGGAGACGCTAAGTTTGAGATTGAGGTGCGTCTCCGTGGCGATGGTGATGTCGATGTCCTTCCTGTTAAAGAAGTCACCCAATTTGATTCTTTTGTTCCGGATGGAACCAGCATTCCAAATGCGAATTTTGATGGTGCGTTTATGGTCCATTTTTGAAAATGAAGGTCATCGTCACGGATGGGGCGGCTTTTAGCTGTTCCTCCTTGGAGCGGCAGGAACGTAGTTGGCGATAGAGCTCTTGCACGAACTCCACCATTTGCTCCGAGTTGTAGAGTTGTCCTTCGACGGGTGGTTGCGTGGAGGTACTCGATTGCCCCAGCCTGGAGGAGGATTCAGGTTGGGGGAGGCGGCGGCTGCCGCGAATCGATGATGAACGGAAGCTGACGGGCGGTTTGCTTGGCGGTGATTTAATGGGATCGGCGGTAGGTTTGGCACCTGATACCGAAGCGACGGGAAATTCTCCTCGTTCATCGGAGGTGGCGGACGGCGTTGAGCAGGCCGAGACTTGGTGGAAGCCTGCTTTCGGATAGCCAAAAACTCCGCACGTTTGGGGCAGGCTCGATTGCTTCTTCCATCGGGGCACAATCTTTGGTGGCGTGTGCTCCGGCACACTTGCCACATCTCGGTTTCATGTGGCAGTTTCGAGTTCCGTGGCTGAAAGCAAGGCAGTTGGCACACTGCATCACGTCGTTCTGTCTTGGACGATGATGTTGAAAAGGGCCCGTGTTTTCAACAGTTCCGCCATCGTGACGGATCCCTTCTCGAGGTGGACCAGATAGAGTTGGTCCCGGTAGTATCCGTGTTGCTGGCGTCTGATGGGAAACACCTTCTGAGGCTTCAGTGCCACCACTTGCAGCTCGGCGAAGATTGACTCCGGAGTGAGTTCCGGAGGGCCACGCAGGATCACCTTCATTGGCTTGCTTCTGGGTACGTCGTGCGTGTAGAATTCGTGTTGCTTGGTGACTAGGTGATCGCCGACCGCACGGTAGTCAGCCTCCGTCGAGCACATCACTTGTGTGCCATTACTGCACAGCTTCTACAGCAGATGAATTTGGATAGCTGCAAGTCCTGAGTACAGCAATGTTCTTTGATGTGATGAAGAGCGAGGGATCTTTACCTTCTTTGGCACATCCTGTATCGGGAGCACGGCGAATTGATTGCTCGGCTAGTAGACGAGCGTTAGGATCCAGTGGACCAGCGTCATCATGGCGCAGCCGCTTGGAGCTGCTCGGTTGCGGTAATGATTCGGGAGCGGGTGTCACCGTTGGTCGATTTTTTCGACCCACGGCAATAGGTCGAGAGGTCCAAACTTTGCAACACTTTTTTCTGCTTTCCCACCACCAGAAGATGAGCAAGCGCAGGTGATAGATCGCGAACCGGACACTCCCATGTCAATAGGAATCATGCGTTTCTACAGAGTGTGAGGTAGGGTTCCCAGAACGGTATATTGATGTGCATATTATTTATTTATTAATTTTAACAACTTCCAATTTAATTGAATATATTTCGTGTCTACACATTCAAGTTTATTTTATTTTTCTTATCTGGTGTCTTCTACACTCAGGAAAAGCTTCCCCGTAGTTCAGAAAGATACTTACCAGAGAGGGCACCTCCATAAATTCATGAAGGAATTTCTCTAAATTTCAGTAATGCAGGAGAGGACTTTCCAAAAATTCCGAAGAAAACTTCCCAACAGTTTAGTTGGAACTACTCAGAAATGCTAGAATGCTTCTCTGGTCGTTCAGAATCGATCAGTCCGGAACTTCAGAATGAGGCTTTCTTGAAGTTCATCTAGATACTCATGAGAAAAACATGAAGAAATTTTCCACAAACATAGGAGGTACTTCTTAGTAGCAAGCATTTGTCAAAAATTCAGGAGTAAGTATTTTCGAAGTACAGTAGAAATGTTCCCTGAAGTTCTGAAAAGGACTTCTCAGAATTTCATCAAAGATCTTCCAATAAATTTAGAAATATTTCTCAAGAAATTCTGGAGACAACTTTCCCAGTGTTTTGGAGATATTTTTCTTGCAGTTTCGCAGTTCAGGATGGGATTTATGAGAAGTTAAGGAAGTTTGTAAGTTTAGAAAAAAACTTACCAAATGTTTTGGTAAGTTAGGTTGGGTTGTTAGATGCGAATTTCCAGGAAAACCAGGAATGACTGCTAAAAGGCTCATTAGGAAACTTGCCAAAAGGTCAGGAGGAAACTTCCCAGAATTTTACCAAAAAGCTTCGTAGAAGATCAGGAGAGAGTTTTCCTCCAATTTGAGAGATAATCAGTGATGAACCGAAGAAGCAGACTTTACAGAAATCATCCACATGATCATAATGATATTCATTGTTCATTATAACATATCAAAATACGGTCAACTTCCCAACCAATCGCATCTCTAGGACATAAAATTCAGGTAGGATTTACAATTCCTTGGTTTCTGTTAGGTTTGATCCTGGGCGTTTCGCTTATACGATTGCTTGGACTACTGCGCTGAATTATACCGTCTTCGTACACGAACGTACCGTTCACGTAGGTGGCCGCACTTCTTCTGTCTCACTTCTCACTCACTGAGTATCAAAAGCAGTCCTTAGACTATTCGCGCAGTTTGTCAAGGTCAATGCATCTTTATGGATATTACTCTTATATATTTCGTATAACTACAGGTAAAAATGTAAATGCTTATTCTTCGACAGTCAGTTATGACAGCTAAATTGATGAAGGTCCTGAATTATTGGACGGTGTCACATTCCAATGACATTTTCAAAAATTTCAACACTACAGTCAATAGTCGAGTTCAGTTGCCGACTCGATCAGATTCAGTTGTCTTCTGTAATGCGCAATTTTGCTCGATTTGACAGCGACAAGAGTTGTTCGACTCAATTTCTACAATTGACACCATAAATCAACCTTTTCAGACTAGATGCTCTCTACGACCAATTCAAAACGTTGCATAAAGTAGAGCATCCTGTACAACTATATCCTCTGGATATTCAATTCCCCTTCTCTTTTGAAATTCACTGAAGGCTGTGTGAGCTCCCAGCGTCTGCTTAAGGTGAATACCAAATTCTTCTTATTCATCACGGTCGCATCGACGTGATCAGGAGAGCAATTGAAGAGTGTTTTTGTGGACTTGTTTGCGTGGAGAAACGTAGTACCTGTTGAACTCAATGTAAGCGTTCTCTTAACGTAGTCGCATGGGAACTTAGTTTAATTGATAAAAAAAAAACTTAACAACTAACAATTACATTAATTGTTATGTTATATATTCTCCGTGCGAGGAGTAACGATTATGATGTAGAAGGAGATGTTCGCTCATCACCATGAGGCACCAAGAGTGAACAACAATGTTTTTGGCTAGAATGAAAGATATGAAGAGAAAGTTTTGATAGTTCCGCTAGTGTGCGGCAGGCTTGGAAATATAGCCGATGTTTTTATGAAAATTGAGCGAAAAGTGCATGTGTACAGTGGTACTCGAACCAACGACATTTTTGCCTAACATCCCACTGCGGATTAGGTTGAAGCACGGACTAAGTCCGCCACTTCAACAGGCAAAAATGTCCGGTTGGAAGACGCTCATGTACCACTGTGGCTTGTATAGTTATTCTAGCGATCTATTGTGTGCACTCTGTTTACTGATGCGCACATGGGAGAGGAACTCTCTCCTTTTTTGGGTGTGTCTCCTGAGTGTCTTTTAAATGTTTTCCAGATGTTCGACTGAGTTTCTCCAGGATCACGTTTCTGGTACAAAAGAAACTCATATGAAATTTTATTTAATTTATATTATTTAACTAATTTAATTTGAGATTCTTCGGCGATCTCGTATAAGATTCTCCATAATCTCTTCTTAGACTAACTATGGGTACTCGATTCTCCAGAATCTTGTCTGTAATTCTGCAAAATGTTGTCTCTTATTCTTCAGCATCTCGTCTAAGATTCTTCAGTATTTCGTCTAAAGTTGGTCCGAATCACGTTCGAGATACTCTTGGATCAAATATCAGATCATTTTGAAACTCTACAGAGATTCTCCAAAATTCGATCGAGTTTTTCCTTCTTTTTCTCTTAGAGTTTCAAACTTAATTCTTTCGCAATTAGCGTATTGCTTGCTCTCTAAATGCTTTTCCACAGTTATTAATTAAGAGCTTTCGATGCCATTTTTGTATTAGTTTGGTTGTGTGACAGGTATAACCATACTCTATGACCAGGGAGTCGAGAAATTTACCCTAACGAAGAATTCTTAGACCAGAACAGGAGTCGAACCCAGCCACCTCCAGAATGGTGTTGTTTTTCAGCAGCGCCTTCACCGACTAAGCTAAGAGAGGGCCGAGTTTCTCCAGAATACTGTTTAGGATTCTCGAGCAACTCGACTGAGATTTGGAAAAATCTTGTCTACGATACTCCATTATTTCGAATGAGATTCTCCAGTATCTCAATTGAGATCTACTACAATCTCGACTGAGACCCTTCAATATGTCGTCTCATATTCTTCGGAATTTTGTCTAAAATTTCAAAGAATCGTACCGTAGGTTCTCCAGATATTCAATCGCAATTCTTCAGAACTCTTCCTGAAACTTTCTAAAAAATCAAAACGATTCTCCGGAATCTCGTCTAAGAATGTGTGATTATCCAAAAACTTGCTTGACATTCTCCTAAATCTTGCTTTAAATTCATTAAAATCACACCTCGTCTCATCCAATATCTCGTTTGAGAATCATAAGGCTCATTCCTGAGGTTCTTCATTATTCCGTTTGAGGCTCTCCATATTTGCTTTTGAGATTTTCCGTTAGCGATTCTCCAAAATCTTTTTTTAGATTTTCGTTTGGCATATTTCAGCTCTTCGTTAGAGTTTCTAGAAAATCAGAATCCAAATCATTATTCTCAATAATTTTGTTTGAGATTCTGCAAAAAAAAATTACACAGCTTTTCCAGAAACCAAAGTTTTCGAAAATCTTGTTTAAAATTGTTATAATCCTCCTCTTAGATCCTCAAGATTCTCGAAGGAAATTATTTAGATTTTTATTCGAGAATTTGTATATTCTCGTTCCAGCTTCACAAGAATCTCTTTTTCGATTCATCAGAGTCTTCTGTCAGATCCTCAAGAATGTTTGAGATTCTTAAAACGTCATCTAATTTTCATCAAAATCTCGGCTGTGAGTCTCCAGAATGTCGTCAGAGATCGCAGATTTTCGGCTGCGATTTGTAAACATCTCATCTGAGATTCATCAGAATCTGAGTTGTGAGTTTTGTCCAGAATTCTTCAGGAATACAATTGATATTCTCCAGATTTTTTTTCAGATTCTCCAGCGACTCCATTGAGATTATGTAAAACGACTAGATTTTCTAACCTGAATTACTTCAGAATCTCGTCTGAGATTCTTAAAAGTCTTATATTTTGTTTGTTGGGGCGTAGAACCACTGCATCCATTATATTGATTTTTTCTTTTGTAAAGCCTTATCTTGGTTCTCCAGAATATCGATTGAGATTCTCCAGAATGCCGTCTAAAATTCTCCAGAGTCTAATTTGAGATTCTTGAAAGCACAACAGATATTCTTACATTTTTCTCCTGATTTTCGATGCTTATTTTCAAGATACATGTTTAAAGTTCGGATTAGAAATCAGAAGCTTCCAAACAATCTCGTTTAAGATTCTTCAGTAAATCGACTGAAGTTCTGTGAAATTACGTTTCCAGTTTTACAGAATGTCACATGTAATTCTTCAAGATTTTTTTGAGATTCTCCTGAAATCATCCAAATAATTTTCAAAATTATTTTCCCGAAACTTGGCTGAGATTCTCCAAAATTATGTCTCTGCGTTTTATCTCAAAGTATGTAGAGTTTGGCTGATTTTTCAGAATCTCAAAGAGATTCTTTGGCACATCGTCTGAGATTTTCCAGAGCCTCGTTGAAGAATGTTGTATCAGATTTTTAAGCATATCAAACGATTTTTCAATATTCCGTCTACAATTCATGAAAATCTCACCAAAAATTCTTCAGAATCTCATCTAAGGTACTCCGTAATTTTTTTTTAATTCTCTAGAAAATTGATTTATGTTCTACAGAATATTGTTAAAGATTTTTCTAAGACTTGATTAAGATTCTGTACAATCTTGTCTTTAATCACCTGTCTGATAGTCTCCGAAATCTCGTCAGAGATTCTGCAGAGAATTGTCTGAGATTTTTTAGAAGTCGTCTGAGATTCTCCCAAGTCTTAAATTCTCCAGAATTCTGTCTGAGATACTCTCTAGGACACCCTACCCTTGACGTAAGACGTAGTCTACATCAAAAAAATTTGTAGGCTTTCTGGTATTGACTGTTTGATATGAACTGACAAATCGGCAAGTCACGAATAACACCTAAAAAATATGTCCAATAGAATTAAAGAAATTGACGTTTCGATCAAATATACTTTTTGTGAAAGATGCTCTAGCATCTCCTAATCGGTCGATTCATGAATATGATTCAAAGGAAAATTTTTAATCAGCTTGTTCGAAAATTAACCCGTCCTCGTTGGTCGGATACACACTAATTTCGTCTTTGTAAATTACACCAGAGATACATCTCAAAAGCGACACAAGCTAACGTCAAGATCCAAATAATGCAACCTCCATATCACTATCAAAATCAACAACAAGCTTCACCAATTAAGCAGAAAAAGTTTATTCATTGATTGATAGAATTGGATTCATTGATTACACAACTCTATCTGACGTAACGCCACACGATTCGGTTGATGCAATTCAACCGCACATCGAGCAATAAATATCCTCTAAACATCCAGATGCAATCGTAACCGGAAAACCTGATACTGTTTCATAAATATCTCCAACGAATAATTTTTCATCGTAGCTCAATCCACGTGGCATGCAAACTTTAATGCTACACAGAAAGAAATAATGAATTTTAACTGGCGCGTGAAATTTCCCCTCGTTTAATTTCAAGCCAAAGGAGGTGTTAACAACGAAATTGTTAGCAATCTTGCATGCCTCATAAAACAATGTTCGCGATATTTTATACAATAGACTAGATTCAGGCGTTATCTGGCTAAAATTTACATTAAATATCCCATCAATCTTGCGTTCCCTTTATGTGCATTAGATAACGCAGAAAATTTCATGTTTTTTTTTCAAACTGTGTATGCTTTGCTGAGATCGAAAAATTTGCGCTAAGGAGATTGCTTTTTCATTATAAGCTTTTTGTCATTTAGGCCCTTTGGATTCTTACTTCTTAACTTAAGACTTGCGATATCGAGTTTAGTTTGGTTGTGTGGCCAATCTCTATACCCAATAAGACAAAATTTCCATCGGAAAAAAAATCTGGATCAGACCAGGAATCGAACCCAGCCACCTCCAAAATGGAGGCACGTCTTTATCGAGTGTGTTAAAAGGCGACTCATCTTTAACATCTAAATCAATTTACTTGCATCGCGCTCAATATTTTGTAAAAAAAATTAACAATTAACATCAATTACCTTTTTATTTACCAAGCGTGCCCGCATCTTACAAGAGCTGATTGTAAAATTTACTGCGTTTCAGAGAGAGAGAGAGTCAAACGCTTTGGGTAAATTCGTCTAAACAAAACCAATTAAGAAAATAAAGTTCATGCTGCTAGGTGAGATTTTGTCTGGAAGTCATTGTTCAACCAACCTTTCATCTCGCCGGAATTTTCTGAAGGTTCATGTCGTAGTGCAATAATGAATTCTAGAACCCATTTGCTCTATTCATACTCGAATATTTAGAGAAGTCTATTGTGATGATGATTACCACAATCTGCTGCATGGTGTTTTCCACATCTAGCAAAAACGTTATAAAATCTGGCCGGCAATTTATGGCTTCAACATTTTCCACACTGACACGTAGCAGTACACGGTGATGGTTGAAATTTACCTATATTTTGACTAGATATTCTGCAGCTATTAAAATTGTATACCTTAGTTATGTATATTCCAATCCAAGCCCACATTTGAGCCATTGATGAGCTGAGAAGGTTTACTCATTTTGAGAAGAATTTTTTACTCATTAACGGGTACTTGCCCATTACCGTGTAAATGACAGACGCCCACCCTCTCCGCTTATTCGACACCCAGTCACGCAAGTTTCAAAGTGTGCTTTAAATTAGGGGGTTAACTTTCTTTGACTATGACAACAAATAATCAAGAGTTAAGTAACGCTGAGTTGGAAATTTCCGGCCGGAAACTCGGACGAGTGATGATTATGATGATTGCTTTAATAAAATTTGAATACAAAACTTAGCGAACCTAACTAGCTAGCAGTCGTGTCACGCGAACAACAAGTCCGTTATAAGAGTTGGCTGCTCGCAAACACGTACCGAGTGTGAATCCGGTCACGAAATCCACCCAACTCGAACCGGCCATGCTCGCAGCGAACGGAGGGATAAATAATGAGAAAATATAATAAAAATTTCGATGCTCTTATTTCCAATCGAACCAAGGGGCGTTCGGCCATGGACCATTAATTTCAATTATCTCCTGCGGTATCATTACACCGGAACCTGGTCCGCCCAGTGTTCTTCGATCCTAATGCACCGGTATTCCTTTTGAATTAAATGCATCCTTATGCTGGCTGCTGACGCTCACATCTCGTTCGGATCCTTATGGCCGAGGGAGCAAAAAAAACTGATCCAGATCTAGAGTAAGAGCCAGCTCAGCCAACAAATGGTCAAGGAGAAAGAGATACCCCACGGAAAGTGCAGCAAATAAGTGCACAACGTACGTACAATATGTTTATTATGGGAGCTACGTGCCACCGGAAAGAGAAGATGCTAAATCTCGCTGTCGCTTGTTGGTTTCTGCAGTTTCCAAATTGGCGAACCCTTGTTGGGTGGATATCCATGGTGTAAGATTCCACCACGTCACGGTTGCTCGGACTGGTTTTAGGTTTGCCATCGGAAAAGCAGCGACTCGAAAGGAATCGAAACACCTAATGTATAAATTTCTTCCTAACCTATGTAGAGTCATTGTTCTTGTGTTCGGCGGAAGGCAGGGTTGAAGTGTTCATAATATCACAATTTAACTGGTAGAGGAAGTGATTTGGGTGTCGTTATTTTCAAAGTCCTAGTTGTGTTCATTGGAAGATTGTTATTGGATTCGGTCAGGAATATGCATAATGAGAAAATACAAGAATAACAATAGAAAAAATTGAAAAAAGAATAAGATATTAACATAAAAGAAATGTAAAAAAAATACAAGGTACAGCCCCTTTAGGTTGATGATGAAATAATGACATAGGACTAAATGGACGCAACTAAATATATGCCATTAAGATTGTACAATGAAACATTGTTTGATTTAACCCATTCAGAACTAAAATTTACCAAGCGATATTATACAAGCAATTTGGTTTGTTCTGATTAAATTGGTGCTCAACATTGAAATGATTGAAATAAGTAGAAATTATTTATTGAGATGTTCTAGGTCGCCTGGAATTCGGAAATTTAGATCTACAGTTGTAACAGGGCGACGTAGCTTTATCCGCTATACAATTTTATGATATGTATTCAAACATATTCGATGAATGTCCTGGAAGATCAACAGACATTATGAGATAATTTTGGGATATTTATGCCAAACAAACTAACAAAACTTTGTATAGCCGATAAAGGTCCTTGTGGACCTTAAATTTTGAAGGACGGTTTGAACGACCTGTGACTAACAAGGTTATCTCATGATGGCCTTAAAGGGTGTCCACGATGAAATTGCCACACTATGAAATTGCTCTAACTTTTTAACCGTTGGGTAGAATTTAATGAAAATTTGGGTGGATTTAGTTCATAGTGCATTATTTACATCCTGCAAGTTTTAAAGTCCTGTGATCAAAACTCGCGGAAATGGAGTCGAAAGAACAGCTCGTGCGTGATAAAATCTTGCGCATTCATCACGAGAACAAGGATCTCTCGCATCGTTCCATCGCTAAAACGTTGGGAATCGCGAATTCCACGGTGTCACGAGTGATTAAGCGGTTTGAGGAACGGTTGACCACCGATCGGAAGCCCAGAAGTGAAGGAAAAAGTATTCCGTACAACACCAAAAATCACAACCGCGTAGTTGGGGCCTTCAACCAAAATCCGAACACCTCCGTCCGGGATGTGGCTAAGAAGCTGCACCTAAGCCGAAGTTTTGTCGAGAAGGCCAAAACTAAGGCTGGGCTTCGAACGTTCAAGGTACAAAAGGCCCCTAATCGCGACGAGAAGCAGAACAAGTCCGCCATAACCCGAGTCAGGAAGTTGTACCTCAACATGCTGACGAAAGTTGAATGCTGCATCATGGACGACGAAACATATGTGTTTTTCACGGCCAAGGATAAGTTCAGCGTTCCGGAGCATGTCCGCACTCAGAAGATGTCCAAATTTGCGAAGAAATTCCTGGTTTGGCAAGCCATCTGCACGTGCGGGAAGCGGAGTGCACCTTTCGTGATCCAGGACACGATGAACGGACAGGTGTACATAAAAGAGTGCCTCCAGAAGCGGCTGCTTCCTCTCCTGAAGGCCCACAACGTCCCAACAACCCAAGAAACACATGAAACATCTTCTACCAAATCTGCTTTTTCATGTGTTGCAAACAAGGCTCTTCACAATTGCCGAGCACATAAAGCGTTCCACCAGAGTTTTCTTTAGGTCGCATACATAACTTTAACTTGCCTCAATGTTGCATTTGACAGGAATATAAACTTTGGAACAGGTGTTAAACTGAGGCGGAGTCAATTTGTTTCTCAAATAGAACACTCAAGTCAATTGCATCTTTTTGTTGTCTAGAATTCTGATGCAACTAAGTTATGAAGATGCAACATTGTTTCAATAAAGTTTTAAAAGCCAATACGTATTAAAGTACTCTTTTGTAACCTGCTAGCACAAGCTGTTGCTGTAATGGTGTATGTATTTTTTCTTGCAGCTATCTCGCAACTTGAGTATGCATGACAATGTTGATCTCTAAATAGTTTGTTTTTGCACGTGAATTGAACCTTGGGTCGAAGTCAAACAAAGCCCGTATGCTTCAAGAGAATTTCAATGTAGGGAACATATTCTCCTAGTTCAGGAGGTTCAGTGCAACATTGGCAAGTTCGCGATCTTGTTTCAATAATGTGTTTTTACTAAATATGAATATAAATTCTATTTTAAACTTAACGCGACATAATTTTATATTCCCACCCATTCCGGCCCATCACATCACGGCGCAATCAAAACAGTTTTGTCATGACTATAGGCAGAAGATATTTTGGAGCACTAGAGTAAACATTGTTGTTTTTTTCACACCAAATTAGTTCACGGTGTTATTAATATTCATAAAATGCGTTTATGCAGCCATCGTTTTGAAACAAATAGTCAATGGTAAATCATTTTGTTTTGATTTCATTTAGATGTTTCATGCTTCGGATATGTCTGCTTAGTATGTAGCAGCGTTTGAACTTTTGCCTTCAATAATATTTATTTTAATTTATTGGAATCATAAAATTTTTAAGACAAGAATAATGCCTGGAGTAACCTCTTCCTGATGTAATAACAAAAGGTGCTGAATATATATTTTTCTTGGATGTACGGATTAAACATTACGTAATTTTAACTTCTCAACGCCCAGCAAACGACGTATAGCAAACATTTGATTGAACGTGATTATAGAACACGAGTACCACAGTTCGAAACAACAATATAAATTACTTCTCCAAACTAGCACAAATTTGATTCAAGCAAGCAAATCAAAGTTTTCCACTTAATGTCGCACCCTTTGGGCTAGTTTAATGCCATAAACGCGATCTTCCTACATTTTGTTGACATTTTATTTTTGGCCGATGCAAAATCATTTGATCCTGATTAATGGCAACGGCTGTTTACTGCTCTTGAAATTATAAACAATCATCATCATGGGTGTTTATTCACGTTCCACTAGAATATAATATGAATAGATACGTTTATTCCGTATCAGGGAATGTCCAATTTGTAGAGCAGCAGCTTTTCTATGCTCTTTTTGCAGCACAGATCAACACAAACAAAATAATCAACACCAAGCGTTGACAACGGTAGACCGCCGTAAAGCAACTTGCAAGTCAGTGTTGTGATTTTGATACTTATTTTTAACATTAATGAAACACGAAACGCATCGATTGTACTTATACATGTTTATATGTTGATGACAGATTGCGATCGCGTCGCACATTAATAAGAATTAAAATTGTCCCTGTACTCATATTTGCAACATAACATATACTTGTTTTCCACTTTAAAAAGAAATGCAAAGTTTTTGTACCATTGAAACGTTCAATTTAACATCACTGCAACAGTATGATAAAATAACTTTTACCCGAATTTATCTTACACTGCCGATCAAATTTGTGTTAACATTGATTGACAAGAAAACTTTTTTTTAAGTATATAAAATCATATGTATATGAGTGAAATTAATCTTTATTAAGGAGAATTTTAGCCAGACGCTAGTTCATTTCCAAAACATATAACATTTCTCAGCAGATGCATAACGCAATATTCCAATTAAGTTTATTCTTTATTCTTAATATATGGAATATTTCTAAAGCACAAATATGTATCTATTTTGGCTCAGTCAGTAGAGGCGCATCTAATCAGCAACACAAACTTGGAGGTTGCTGTGCTTTAATCCCGATCGGGTCTACTAACTTTTCGTAAGTAAACATTTCTCGGCAACCTTCACATAGAGTATGATTGTACTAGCCGCTCTAATTAGAACATGGTTCCACAATCTACATTTATTTGTGCATTTAGAACACTCAATTGAGATCAAGTAATACGCCAATTGTGAATAGACTATACATGAAATGCTCAGAAGGAGAAGAAATATATAAATATTTTATTAAACCATTTATCTGCGTTGCGTTTTGGAGAATAGGTCCTAATCGCAAATCGTTAAACCCATCGTACCAAAGAGGCTAGACTTATCTTCAATCGCAACTTTATCAATTTAAGTAACTTAACATTTGATATTATACCTTAGTTCAAGAGCTACATTATGATATCTTAAAACGTAAAATTGATGAATGTTTACCATGTTATGGAATCTAGTTTTTTCTTTGCTTATACAGGTCAATGTGGGGCCACCTTCAATGATTTTTTGGCCAAATGAAATCACTGGGGCAAGTTTGCTAATAAGATAAGGTGTTGAACCCTTAACAGTACGACAATAATTTATAACAACAAATCAATCACTATATACCTAATGATTGATTGCAACATAAGAATGACTATCCAGAATACCCCATTTAATTTGCTTTTTTATTTGGCCCAATATAACAACACTAAAAATTTCTCAATAATTATACACGCCCTAACTTCTTTTTCTAAAATACATTTAATTTTGTAAACGAATATACTAATATATATTATCTCTCCATCTTCATGAAGAATTTTTTTCTTCTTAAAATCAGTATCAGCAAAGCTTAATAAGATAATCTAAGGATAATTAAAATGGTAAATCTTCGTTTTCAAAAATTTATACTTTTTTCTTAAGATTCTTAAGATATTTGGTTTATGTTATTAAAATAATTTTTTTTACTTGTTGTAGTGAATTAAGCTGTGAGAACACAGTTACTAAATATTTTATAATTTGTCTTAAAATTTTCTCCAAATTTTTGCCATATATATAAAGAACAAAATATTCACCAAGGATTGGTGTGTTTGAAGAGCTCTCATTAATTTATTCAACACTCATTTGATTAGGATTTAAGCAATAGATAGTTTAACAGGATAGAAATGCGCTAGATCTCAAGAATGTGTTATTCAATATTTGGTTTACCGTCCAATGTAGGATGTTTTGTATACGATAATTACATGTTGTTATGTACACGTGGGATTTATTAGAATACTAGCTGAACCCGGTGCGTGCGCTGCTACGCTTGCTACTAAATGAAGGAAAATTTAATGGAACTGGCACTTTTATGGTTTTCTTTCGGAATGAGTTTTTTTTTCTTGAATAAGCAGGGGTTCAGACTTCTATCAAAACATGCTTCTTACCCGAGAAATACACGTTTTGTGGTTAAGTATCCTGGATAATTCTCATTTTTGGTAGAAATTTGTGTTTCATTTGTATGGGAGCCCTCCCTTCCAGAGGGGGTGGTTTCTCAAACACCATACAATGATTGCCTTCAAAACCCCCCCACATGCCAAATTTGGTTCAATTTGCTTGATTAGTTCTCGAACCATCACACGGGGCTCTTCGATTATAATAAAAATTTGAGTTTCATTTGTTTGAACCACCCGCTCTTTCAAAAAAGGGAGGGGTCTTGAACCACCATAGAAAATGTATCAGAGACCCCCTTCCTGAGAGAGTAGGGTTCTCAAACAATCATAAGAACCTTCCCCAGCCCCAAAAACCCCTTCATATAAATTTTCACGTTGGTCGGTTCAGAAATTTCCGAGTCTATAAGGGTCTGACAGGCAGACAGACAGACAGAAATTTATTTTTATGTATATAGAAATCTACCCTCCAAAAACCTCCGCATGCTAAATTTGGGTTTCTTTGCTTGATCAGTACTCGAGTTATGCAGAAATTTGTGCGTCACTTGTATGGGAGCCCCCCTTTCCAGAGAAGGGAGGGGTTTCAAACCATCATATGAACCTTCCGGTATCCAAGACGATTCAAACAAAGCATAAATCTTGCCGAACGGTCCTTCCGCTCGCGAGTTAATTCGTGAAAAAGGAAACCATAACTCATTTTTATTTATATAGTTCTATCTAGTAAAATAATAAACGATTGTTTCCAACTTAGCTGGGATACTTTAATAAAAGCTCAATTGATCATATAACAAATAAAATACTCATACAAAATTTTCTTATGATTACAAACAATTGTAGAAATGCTTATAGAACACAATTTTGTGATGCGATTTAAATGGTAATATACCTATGCCAAATTTGAAAAAATAATCTACTTTTGCACATATTTTTGAAGACCAAACTTTTCAAATATTCTTGACTAGAATTATAAAAAATGCTTGGTTTTTATTGAGCGAGTAATTAAAAAATATGAATAATCTAATCGTTAAAGGTAAAGTTCTGTAAGTAATTTTTGCTTTATGATACATGTATTATAATTATGTTGCCTTCCTCTGCGTGGCTAATAACAGAATTATGTCAATCCTCTGGATCTCACCTATAATCACGATATCGATAAGTAGCTGTTTAACTATACCAAGACTAATAAATTACGAGCCAGCAATAAACTTGTTGCTCTAAGAAATAATTTTGAAGCAACAAGAAACAAAATTAAATAATATTTGAACTCACGGACAAATAAATAGAAATTGTCCATATTTTAACTTGCCGAGAGGTCGAAAATAAAATTCAAAATCGGTGCCTAAGAGAATCAAGTGTTCATAATTCTATCAACCGGTAGTGTAGTTCGTTTGTGCGTAGTCGCCATATGCTATTTATTATATAATATTGATTTGTAGAGAATTTTTTTTCCACATAATAGCTATTTAACTAAGGTTTTGACTAGGACTAGCTTACTTAGTTAATTAATTTATTCAGTGTATCAGAAATCTACTTTCACAAACCAATTTTTAATATCACACAATTTTTCTTCCCCAATTTTTAAAATAATGCTTCGTTTTCAAAGCTTTAATGAAGCGCTTTATTTTTAAGAAGTAGAACACAACACTTCACCGAAAATCTAAAAGGGTTTCCAAAATTCACTTATTGTTACGCGATTCCAGAGGCATCTGTTTTTATTATTTTGCATACTATGGAAACAGTTTTCATACGTATCGAGGAGTTGAAATCAATGTCCATGCTTGAAATTGAATTCCTGAACTCGTTTGAGCAAAAGACAAAACATTCTTGTAGCAAATTTGCATCGATGCTTTGTCATGGTTAATGGAACAAAAAAGTAACGTTGAAAAAACTTTGGGGTATCATGTTCACCATGTTATCTGGATCTTAACATACGTGCTTAATCACTTTGGTGCAACGTGATGTGAACATTTCAAAGTTGCGTGAAATTTTATCGCAACTCATTACGAACAATGACATGTTGCAAATAGGCTCCTCCTCTTGCGCTTTTTGCGTTGCTATTGAGTATGATTTTGAGGTACATTACCACAAAAAATCAACCCTTATTTGTTTCAATGGAGATTTTATTGCTCTGTTGGAACAAGTGGTGCTACTTGGGGATCATCTGCCACAACAGGTACTTCTTCGCGAATTTGTCCATCTTTCTCTTCCGGAACTTTTTCGGAACCTCCATGCGGGACGCACCGACAAAAAACTCGAGGCCGGGGATTTGTTTGGTGTCCACCTTGATACATGTTTTGTAGTCCATGACCAGACAGCCTGGCTTGACCTGCCATGGTACAGCTTCCGCGCACGCAATTTGGCCACCGTGTTTTGCTTGTCAGCCCGGTTTGGCGCCTTCCTGACCTTAAAAACACGTAGTCCAGCCCGCTTCATGGTCTGCTGGACGAACCACTTCGATGAATTGACCTTTTTGGCCACGTCTCGGGTGGAAAGGTTTGGGTTATTCTTAAACTACTGCCTTATCTTCCGCGCCTTCTCTGGGTATTCCGTTTTCGGTATTCGGCCGCTTTCAGCGCGCCGCTCGATAGCCTTCGTCTCTTGGAACATCTTCACAACGCTTGACACGGGGGAATGGTGGATGCCAAGCCTTTTGCCGATCCATCTGTGCGACTGACTTGTTCTTGTTTTGAATACATCTTGAAAACAACTTGACAGATCGCAATAAAGTTTTGCACAAATATACATAACACTCTAAACTAGTTCTAACCAAACTTTAATCAATTTTTACCCACGCGATAAAAAGTTACACCCAAAATCCAATATTTATTCAGGATGTTCTAGGTCAACATTTGGGCCTTTAACTCATGTGTTTTTTTTGACGTAGGACTACGTCTGTGTTTTCAATACTGGGATACACGTTCGAATTGCGAAAATTTGGAGCGTCACGAAAAATATATAGGTTTTGAACGTTAGTAACTAAGTCATTCCACGATTGATTTTCAAAATGTTTGCACCAATCGATCGGAACATTTTCTACGCTTCGATTTAAATATTAAAATCTATTGATTTTTAACATTCAACTATTGACATTAACGCAAATATAAGGTGATGTCTTATAATGCCGATTTTTCAGAGTAAATTTACCAAATACACAGTACTTTGCTATCACAGACTTCAAATTTAAATAAGGAACGTCTCACATGCAGCAGTGCACGATATAAAACAGTGACACCTTCAAATTTTCTTCATTCGCTCGGCAGCCATGGAGCTGTGCAGAGCGGCAATGGGCCAGTACTGCTATGACAGCTGACGGTTGCAAGTACCCTGCAGAAAAGTACGCGGGCGAGCAATAACCAGCTAGAATGATGACTCAGCGGCTGTCGCAAGCAAGTGGCTTTTTAATGCAGTCGTGCCAAGCTCGTGGCAAATTTATCAAATCTGGAGGGAAATATGTATGATCCAGTTGGTAGTCATATCACGATATGATGTACATGTATATGAATAGATATATATGTAGATTATTTCGAAATAGTTATGTAGTCCTACGTCAACTTTGCGTACAACCCCATTGGGCTGTCCCTTATAGTTTTTAAATCTCAGATAGAAAAATTGACGTTACACAAATTTACCCAAGACAGTGCACACTTTTATTCAGTCTGTGATTTTATACAGCCATTTTCCTGTTGCGGTCATATAGGCCTGAAGAAGATAATAAACTACTTAAGACAAGGCTTATCATTTATGATTTTTTCAATAGTTTGTGTCCGGAAATCAACAATGTTTGCTATTGCAGATGATGCAATGGAATATTTCTGATCGATTGGTGTTAAAACATTTGAAAATCTTTTGAGAAATGAAATATTAACGCTCAAAACCTGACCACTTTTTGTGACGGTCGCAATCAGTTTTTTTAAAATTTGTACCTCATAATAGAAACCAAAGACGTAGTACTACTTCAAAAAAAAAAATGAGATAATTAAATGAAAGAATTTTTGCTTACGTCTTACATTTATTAAGCCTATACAAAAATGCCACGACTCCCTCCCTGGAGGCCTTAAGGAACCTTAGGCAAGACTGTTGAAAAGTTGGCTCAGTGGGATTGGCGAACAGCTGCTCGTCTGTTTTGGCTATGACATTATTAGAGGTTAGTGTACCCTGGCCAAGGATGAAGGGTTTGACGATGATTCGTCAAGTGTCGATATAATCAATCTTCTGATTAATACTAGTATAGCTGAGATATTTCTATTATTTAAGTTATTATTTTTTCGAAACTTGATTTGTCATACTTTAACATACCCGAGCAGGACTGAAAACTGGCTAGTATTTAGAGCTCAGATTAAGAGGTAAAATACCTGAGGATAATACCATAAAATTGTTCCACAATGTTATGAGAATACCAAATTGAGGTGACAATACCAAAATAGTACCTCTAAGTATTCAGGTATCCAAATAACAAGTTTTGTTATTCGAGATATTTCGCTTGCAATTTTAGGTATTTTGCTTGGTATTTTACCTCTTAATCGAGTTTTACCAAGGCCAGTTATCAAGATCAAAATTAGGTATTCATATGATGTTGTCTCCTGCTCGGGTAGCTATAGAAACAGTTACGCATGATTTAACTACAGCTGCCTATCACTTTTGTTAGAGGGACCGCCAGGGCTTAAGTACGGGTCTATACTAACAATTCTAGCAATAACAACACCCTGAAACCAACGTTCATCTGCGTAGATTAGCTATATTGTAGTTATGTATTATTACTAACTTTTCTTTCCTACTTTATTGTTACTCTTGGTGGTAGGCAAAAGTGTCTATTAGAATTCTTTACATCAATTCACATTAATAATTACTTTGTTATTGCCTCTTTTCTAATTTCTCTTTTCTTCTCTTCTGTCTCTTGTTTTTGTTGCCAATAACGCATGATTATTGTCTGAACTGCTTCAGTAAGAGATTGGGTGACGTTCCGCCAGGTTGGCGGTAGAAGTAAGTGATGACATTCATCATGTCATTGTTGTTTGAATCCTAGTTCTAAAATACAGGGCTCCTTATTTCACCTCATCTTGTTCAAAATAAGTGGCTTACACAGATCACTTGAAGATGTGATATGACGAAAGATTTTCAATATTAGCATAGAACATGAGTTGATGTTTCATAAGTTGACTGTGATGCTTTATTGAAAAATTTAATAACGCAAGGCTAATAAATGTATTTGAAATTGAACTTGTCATCTCGTTGTTTCTTCCAAACATGCTTAATTCCGATGTCTCTTCATTTCACATCCGTTGAACAATACTGAATAGCCTTTTCGTTTTGATAATATCACTTTTTGATGACTATATATCTGTTTCTTTTTTTACCCTTCTTACATCAATAGAAGGGTATTAAGATCGCTTGAAAACTCGACTTTTTATCCGAGGCCCACAGGGCCGAGTGTCATATACCATTCGACTCAGCTCGACGAACTGAGCACATGTCTGTGTGTATGTATGTGTGTGTGTGTGTGTGTATGTGTGTGTGTGTATGTGTGTGTGTGTGTGCGTTACAAATAATGTCACATCGGTTTCTCAGCCATCTGTGAACCGATTTCAGTTCTGTTGACGGCAAATGGAAGCTACAACATTCCCATAGAACGCTATTGATTTTTTTTTCATTCGGACATTTCGTTACGAAGATATGAACGAAACAGTACTTGAAGGCCTATTATAATAGTAATCAAACAGTTTAGTCTCCGATTACTTACTGAGCTATTTGTGTACCGATTTTAGTTTTGTTAGTGCCAAATCAAAGCTATGATATCTCCAAATAATTGGTCAAAATTTCATTATGATTGGATAATTCTTCATGGAGATGTGACCAAAACAGTACCTGAGAGCACATAATTGTGAGATGACAATATACTCGTTGCAGTGCAGAACCGAACAAGACCAATCACACCAATCGATGCCGCTTGCATTCTATTGTGTCGCATCTGGAGCGTTGTATAGCACATACAGCGGACTAGCCACACTATGCGACTGTATAGAATTAGAGCAGCATCGATTGGCTCGAGTGGTCTGGTTTTGAACTGCAACGAGTATATTCGAAAATTACACTAAGTCTCCATTTACTATTTTCAACGAATATGTACTTATTAAGGATCTTGAATCCATATCGATAATCAAAATTGACACTTAGGATTGTCTTATAATGCATTCTATGGACTAATTATATGAAATTTCTAATATTTATGTTATTTCCCCTTCTATATAAATAACATAAACAGTTCATTAAAGATAAATAATGGTAATATTTTAATCACATCGATGAACAATCCGTCCAGGATTGACAAAAAGTTCATTCTAAAAACTGAATGTATGACATATCGAATATTCTTGGGTCTTCCTGAAATTTCTGATGAAAATGTGTATCCAGTACAATATTGGCCACATTTGAGTTCGTAATTCTGAAGAAATGTAAGAAGGGTTCAGTCTCACCATCGGTGGATTAATGCGGGTTTGTGAATACTGGAGTCAACAGGAAAGCTAGATTTGTATCATCGAATTTATCTCTGCAGACACTTGAGAAGTGGCCAATGCTTTCAAAATTGTAATCAACAGTAAGTGGATGAGATCGAAAAGCAAGTTGGATGACAGTAACTTGCGGTACCAGTGCAACAACAACCAATAGGAGAAGAAACAGATGAGAACTTATTCATAGTTGAACTTATCAATTGCTAAAATCTGGGGGCCTGGGGGCCATTTGTGGGCAATGACTTTAAATGTCGATTTCTCTTTAGTCTTCCATAACTCTCGTGAAATGAAAGCAGCATCTGGTAGAAGAATGTTAGTTCTATCATATGGAGTAGCTGGATATTGTAGGATTCTCGTGATTCGTGAGAGATTAGCGTTTGAGGTCATTGTTTGCAGGTGGCTTTTGGGCCCTAATCATGAATTACTCGAGAAATGTACTAATAACCAAACTATTATTCCGGTTTCGTTTCAGCAATCAAACGCCTCTCTCTCTCTCTTGTTTCACTTTCTGCCTCCTACTATTCCTTCACTCTGACTATCCCCTATTTTCAACAGCCTCTTACTATCCGGTATTTTAAGCAGGATTCACTTGACCCCTGTGGTTATTATTCTGTGATACCAAATCTATACTTCTACCCTGGTACTGTATGGACAGTGGTTTTCATCGCTGGAGACCTGGCTCTGTGACCCCCTTCTGTGCTTGAAAATGAAAATGAAATGAAAATGTTTAATTGTATTATCTTTTTCGCTAGCTATGTGACGAACGAAACCCCATATGACGAGAGGCCAAGCAAATTAGGCAAATGTTCAACGATATACAACTTTTTACAAAAAAAACCTGCCCAAACCTTTTACCTTCCCATAATCCCTGAGCAGCCGGTTTACCACAAACCACGCAGAACTTAATTGACCCCCATGAGTTAAAGATGCTGTGATGCTCACTCCCCTTCCCCTCCCTGATGTATTATGGACGATGTGAAATTTTGCATCGGTGACTTGGCCCTCGACCCCCTTGTACATCACAAAATGAAAATGAAAATGAAAATGACATTATTAGAGGTTAGTGTTTAACCCAAAAATATTCCATTGTCGTCGGTATAACGTTAATCTTCAGTTGTTCTATTTTCTCCAGTGATCTCTTTGTATGATGGCGTTGGACGGAGGCTAGGTCCGGCAAAAGACCACATCCTTAGACTGATAGTTTTGATAAAGGTGACAACTTTCGCCAGGCACTTTGCTTTGTATATCTCTCCGTACACCGCAAGCCCCGATAGAAAGAACAGCGGAATAGGCATTTCCACTTGCTGATCAGCAGCAACAGAAGAGCCATTTTTGAGAGCTTGATGTGGAAGATATATTTGATGTAAACGCTTATCTCCTTGGTGAGGGACGCAAAGATCCCAGTCCCCTGCCAGTCCTTGCCGTCCAGTATCAAGTAAGTCTCATCATCTATTAGATGAAGACACCGTGCTTCGTCGGATATACATTTTTCACCAGCACCTTCAGCCGCTCCTTCTAGGTATTTGCCTGCTGCTTAGACATGGCCGACTTCGAATCTCGCTTTCGCTTAGTAAAATCCATCTTGGCCAGGTGCTTTTTCAGTATAAGGTCGGTTCTACCAACCACTCGGCCCAAAGCGCGGAACGATGAGACGGATTTGTGATTGGTTTATAGCTCTTGGAAGAGGAAGGATCTTTCCGGGGTTTCTGGATGGGGATGACTTTGACTGACTTCCAAGACAAGAGGGAGTAGCTTAGTCGCATTGGTTGAAAATCAACGTCAGATGAACGTAGAACTGGGGGATCAATTGCTAAAGCTCCAAGTTCATGATGTTATCGAAACCTGGGGCCTTCATGTTCTTAGACGCTTTGATATAGGTCAACAATTCGCCAGCTGAGATCTCCAGCTCCTCCGAGAAGTTGTTGGGATTTAGATGGATGTTGTTTATACTCTCGCTAACGGCAGCTTCGTGTAGACTGACGATGTTTTGTCCAAGGTTGTGGGAGCTGACGAATTGTTGACTTATCTCAGCAGCCATCTCTGCAGAAGTTTTCAAGCGATCCATGGAGCCATTGCAGTATAATGGGATCAACGGCTTTGCACAATCTGGGAAAGAGTGGATATTGTCGGAAGATTGTTATTTTTGCGGTCCACCATTCTGGCCTTAGTATTTTTTGGCATTCAAATACAATGACTTTTGAGAGTAGGCAGACCAGTTCACTGGTATTACCTTCGGGTGGCGTTGCGCAACTGGATCAGTTCTTTAGTGGGTCTATCAATTTAATTCAGAATTCATTGATACATCTACAGTTAAGGAATTCGAACATGTATGGGTGAAAGTAGACATGGCAGGTGAAATACCGTATTTGCCACAGTGTATTTCCCCCAAATAACGCCTCGCAAGGAAGCATATGACCATTTCTTTCAAATTGCTGACGAAATTATGTCTCCAGACCTTCACCAGAAGTGAAAGTTCACATATACGGCGATTTTAATCAACGTAGTGCTGACTTCATTCTAGACAATGATAACGAGTCCATCTGACTACCAGTCGTTGGGGAGAATGAAACATTGCAGCTTATTTTCGACAAAACTGCAGGCCTGGGGCTCAATCAAATTAACCATGTAAAAAACCAACAAAATTGCTATTTAGATTTTTTATTGACAAATATTCAGGAAGACTTCGTGTAAGTAAATCTATCCTTCCATTATGGAAGAAGTTTTCACACAGCAATTGAGTTTTCCTTATTTGTTCATGAATACGAAGAACCCAACGACTATGAATACGAAGAGGTCTACCAATATAATTTAGCAAATTATGATATCATAAGACACAAACTTAACGGAATTGATTGGCAAACGATTTTTAAGAATGAAGCAAATGTTGAAACTTCTTGTTGAGGCTTTCATAATTATTGTTTGAAGTAGCAGTTGAATATTGTCCACTCAAAAAAATAAGGCGAAGAGGTAATTCGAACCACCCAGTTTGGTATAATAAAGAAATAAAAAATTTAAAAAATCAGAAGCAAAGGCCACAAAATGCATGAAGAGATTGTAACAGTAATAATCTGACATACTATTTGAAGATTTGCGATGAACTAAATCTAGCTATTAGTAATGTATATGATGAGCATAATTCAAAAACCGAACTTGAAGTTAAGTCTTGTCCAAAAAATTCTTCAATTATGTTAGAAACTAAGCTGGAATCTGACAATTTCCATCTAGAATGCATCTACACTCAAATGTTGGTGATAACGCGGAAGAAATTTGCAATCTATTTGCAACATTCTTCCAAGAAATCTATACCACGCTTGATGAAGAAGATCGCGATTATGAATATTTCAATTTCTTCCCAGAATTTTCAAGGGACATTGGAGTTAGTCAAGTCAAATTTCAAGACATTTTGGAAGGTTTGAATAAATTAGACGTTTCCAAAGGTTCTGGCCCTGATGGAATACCACCCGTATTTATGAAGAACTTAGCATTAGAACTCGCAGCACCTTTATTTTGGCTTTTTAATATGTCACCGCAATCTGGGATTTTTCCCAAACTTTGGAAAAGTTCCCTATCCAGTACCTATATTTTCAAAAGTGGAAAAATCGGACATTTGTAACCATCGTGGAATTGCCATTATTTCCTGCGTTCTAAACTTTTTGAAGCAATTATCAATGAAAAATTGTTTTCTCAAATCAAAAACAGACTGACTAAGAAGCAACATGGATTCTTCAAAGGACGATCAACTAGCACAAATTTATTTGGAATTCGTCAACTACTTCACTGATAGCAATGGACAATGGCAACCATGTAGAAGCTCTTTATATCGATTGACATACCCATGCTTCTATTCAAATTGCGAAAAATGGGAATTGAGGCAGGAATCCTCAGATGGCCTCGAATCCTATCTTACTAACCGTCAACAAATAGTTAGATTCAAAGGAAGAAATCAAACCTATTAAGGTCACTCGGAGTCTCCTGAAGGCTCTCACTTGTGGTCCCCTTTATTCATTTTGTTTGTAAATGACATTTCCTTTATTCTCATAAACATTAAATTTCTTATTTACGCTGATGACATGAAACTATTTCTAGAAATAAGAAACGAAGAAGATATCATGACATTCCAGAAAGAAATACATGATTTCTATACTTCGGTGCAACAAAAGTCTTTTACAGCTGAACGTAAAAAATGTAATTCGATAGCTTTTAGTAGGGAAACGAAACACCTCCAGACATAACTCATCAATCTAGGGAATCAGCTAGTTGAAAATGTAAAAGAACAAGGGATTTAGAGTTATCTTGACCGGAACTAACTTTCATTGATCATTACAACTCAATCATCAACAAAGCAAATAATATGCTTGATTTATAAACGATTCTGTTACAATTTTCATGATCCGTACACAATAAAAAACATTGTATATTGCATATGTAAGGTCAATACTGGAATATTGAAGGTAGTTTGTCACCATTTTCAGTCACCCATGAAGAACGACCAGAATCGGTGCAGAAGCAATTTTTACCGTATGCACTTCTCGTAAATTAGGTTGGGCAAGGTTTCGCTTCCATCCTATGAAGTTCGCCGCATGCTCATCAGCATCCAATCATTAAAAGAGCGCCGTGATCTAATAGTATCATTCGTAAATGATATTGTTTCGCAGCGCATTGATTCAGCAGAACTCTTGTCAAAACTTAATCTTTACATACCGTCGCGGCAACTACGAAATAGAAATATATTTTATAACAAACCATCATCGTACAAATTACGCCAAATTTGAATTCCTTGAATCAGATGATGGCAACTTACAATAAGCATGGAGAAAAATGTAGACTTCACTATGACCAAAACAAAACTACAAAGTCAACAATACTTCAATTCAATTAGATAATAACGAACGATTCAAAACATTAAAAACGTAAATCTGATGTGTTAGTTTTCTATGGCGTACTGTAAGAGATGGCGTGAAAGCATAAAATGGGAAGCACTGATTGTCAATAAACGGTCTCACTATTGATTAGACGACAAAACATACAAGTCAACAAATCAATCAGGTAAAGAGTAGCTCACCTGATATATAGTTGGAACATGTTGCTCCCGGGCTTGTGAGATCGCTTGCTCGATGCTCTGCAGCTGTCGTTCGATGTTAGCAGTTGACTCGAGGTGCATGTTGAAATCGATGGAGTCGTCAACATGATGTCGGAACCTGTCCCATCTGGCGCGATGGTAGTTCCATCTGGTGATTCGATGCTGGTTGGTCGAGGAGCATTTGGGCAACTTTGGGCACCACCGGATAGTGTTTTGAGCTGAGCTCCTGGTGCACGACTTGAGTTGAGTGAGCCTTGGATTGCTTTGGACAGTAGACCACGATGCTGGTGATAGACCCAACGACAGATTCCACCTGACCTTCGATGGATTCGATAAACCGCATCTGGAAGCTCCGAAGCATGTGCCAGTTGATCTGGTAAAGCAGCGCGATCGCAACTCCTCCTTCATCAGAGTTGCAACGATCAAGTCGCACAAACCGGTAGCCTGGGATGGAGACGCTATATTAAGGCTTGAGGTGCGTCTCCGTGAACCGAGCTCGATGATTTTTTCCGGATGGAACAAGCATTTCAATTAACGATGCTGATGGTTTTCTTATGGTCGATATTTGAACAGGTACCATAGTGCTGGTTAAAAAGTGAGGTTGTCGATGGAACTGCGAGAGCATACCGTCCCATCAGCTTGCTCAACGTCGACCAGAAGATTCTCTCTCGTGTGATGAAAGCCCGGCTGGAACGTGTACTGCACTCACATCAAGTGTTGAGTGACGCACAAAAATGCGCCAACACCGACCGCTAGATATTTCAAGCTACACTCTCGCTCAAGGATCGTGTGGCACAGCTTATCGCGAGAAAGCAGAAGGGGAAGTTAATCTCGTTCGATCTCGACCACGCGTTCGATCGGGTCTCTCATGAGTTCCTGCATCGGACATTGCTTTCTATTCTTGGTATTAACCAGGACCTCGTTAGCTGGCTTTCTCGGGTGGCTGCTACCTCTTCGTCCCGGCTGCTTGTGAATGGGCACCTCTCACAGTTCCGTATCGAACGATCCGTTCGGCAGGAAGATCCAATGTCGATGCTGCTCTTCGTGCTCTATCTCCATCCCTTTAACGCTTAACGCATGTGGACCGTGTGTGTGGTGGTGATCGTTGCGTTGCATATGCTGACAACATCACGGTGATTGCAACCTCAACACAGACGGCCGAACGAATTTTCCAGCTGTTTGACTACTTCGAGATCGTAGCCGGGGCAAAACTCAATCGGCACAAAACAGTAGCGATCGACGTTGGATTCACCGAAGGAGCACCACTATCGATACCAGGGCTTTATACTGCCGAAGAGGTGCTGGGCGTTATTTTTGCCAACTCAGTGCGGCTGATGGCAAAGCTAAACTGGGACACACTAGTGAGTAAAATTCGGCAGATGATATTCCTGCACAGCATGCGCTCCCTTTCCCTGCAGCAGAAAATTATCCTGCTGAATACGTGCATCACGGCGAAGGTTCGGTACCTTTCGTCATTATTACCACCGCAAAGCTAACATCAATGATGAGGCCCTTTTTTGTTTCGTGGAGTAGATGCATGCGTCCCTATGCGTAGCAAGGAGCAAGGAGGACCCATTATCAGTTCCTTCTCGCCCAAAACATTCCTCCCCCGCCGATCTTCCTTGCCTCAAACTCCTCCCTCAGCTAATTCCCTTACTTCCTATCAACATCCAACAAAACCCCTCCAGTGATTTCATACACCAGTTCTATCTGGAACAAACGGAGTTACCCAGAGTGGAAAGAAACCATCCAGGCATCGAGTGGAAGAAGATCTGGATGAACATATCGTCACGAAGGCTGCCGTCCAACCTGCGCATGGACCTTTACTTATTAATTAATGTGAAGACGGATCATCGTAGGCTACTTAACAAAATCGGTCGTGCAAGCGATCCTTATTGGCAGGGTTTGTCTAATGCCCATCATTGAATCTCTACAACATAAATTCAGCGAGTGCCCTCGAGTAGCTGCAGCATGGGCACACATCCAACGAAAGCTGACGACGATTCTTAGCGGGTGGCAGCAGCTAACCTTCGTCCGAGTATCAGGGACGCTCTCGAGTTCCTTCGAACCTCGGAGAGGGTTACGGCAAGGTGATGGATTGTCGTATTTGTTGTTTAACATTGCACTGGAGGGTGTGATTCGAAGAGCTGGGATAGACACGAGTGGCACGATCTTCAGGAAGTCTGTCCAACTATTTGGCTTCGCTGACGACGTTGATATCGTAGCACGTAACTTTGAGACGATGGCGGAAACGTTCATCAGACTTAAGGCTGAAGCTGGTAGGATTGGGCTTGTGATTAATGCGTTGAAAACAAAATACATGAAGGGAAGAGGCTCACGAGAAGACAATGTTAGCCTCCTAGCACGAGTTCAGATCGACGGTGATGAAATCGAGGTAGTAGAGGAATTCGTGTATCTGGGCTCATTGGTGACCGCCGATAACGACACCAGCAGAGAAGGACGCTAAGATCGAACAAAGTTCGCCGAACCACAAAGTTGACCATCTGCAAGACATTAATTAGACCGGTAGTTCTCTACGGCAACGAAACATGGACACTGCTAGTGCAGGACCAACGCGCCTTTGGAGTCTTTGGAAGGAAGGTGCTGCGTACCATCTACGGTGGAGTGCAGATGGAAGACGGAACGAGGAGGAGGCGAATGAAACACGAATTGCACCAGTTGCTGAGAGAACCTCCCATCGTACACATCGCAAAAATCAGTCGACTACGATGGGCTGGGCAGGTCGTAAGAATGTCGGATGACAGCCCTGTGAAAATGTTTCTCGAAAACGAACCGACAGGTACAAGAAGAAGAGGCGCGCAACGAGCAAGGTTGATCGATCAAGTAGAAGGCGACCTGCGGACTCCCCGCAGACAGCGAGGTTGGTGAGTGACAGCCATGGACCGAATAGAATGGAGACAACTTCTGTGTACAGCAGAGGCCACGCCGGCCTTAGTCTGATTGGTAAGGTAAGTAAGCAGCTAACCTTCGACGATCTTCTGCGGCCAATTTTGGGAAACATAGAGGGGAGGACGACGTTGGTCAGGTCGGGACTTGATGCACGCCTACTTGCGGATCGCCAGAGACTCCGTACGTTTGGGACAGGTTCGATTGCTGCCTTCATGATTAGCGCCACGATTGGCGCACTTCGTCAATCGGTGCACAATCCGTGGTCGTGCGTGTTCCGGAGCATTTGCCACACCGCAGTTTTGGGTTCCATGGCCGAGCACAAGGCAGTTGTCAAACTGCGTCACGTCGTGCTATCTCGGGCGATACCGGTCCCTTTCGACAATGACGTTGCAGGGGGCCCGTGTTTTTATCTGTTCCGCCATCGTAATGGAACCCTTATCCAGGTGGACCAGATAGAGTTGGTCCCTATGATTTCCCTTTGCTGTCATCTGATGGGGAGCAACTTCACTGGTTTTAGAGCGGCTGCTTGTAGCTCATCGATTATTTCCTCCGGAGTGAATTCCAGAAGGTCACGCAGAATCACCTTCGGCGGCTTGCTTCCAGGTGCATCGTGCGTACAAATTCGCTGCAAGCTCGGTCCTAAATGCAGCAATGCCTCTTGACGTGTTGAATAGCGGCGGGATCTTACCGATTGCTTGCTAGTAGTCGGACGTTGGGGTCCGATGGACCGATGTCGTCATGCCGTAGCCGCTTGCAGCTGCTCGGTTTCGGTATGGCATCAGGAGCTGATGCTGCTGGTGAGGATGTCACCACTTGTGGATTTTTTCGACGCATCGCCATGGCAACAGGTCGAGTGCAAAAACTTGAACAAGTTTGCGGCGCTTTCTTCTGGCTCGCTATCGCTAACAAATGATCAAGCGCAGATGATAGTTTACGAACCGGACGCGCAATTGCGAGGAATTCGTTGAGGGGAAAAAACTATGTACCGAGAGAGCAAAAAACTGGAATTCATGCAATCAACTTTGTTCGTCTCGTGTACTTTATACTGGCGTTGATAGCATTCCCTCGAAAAAAGAGAGGCACAAACATGCAGTACGCAGCAAATTTCATAAGAGGGGACGGGCTTCAGTTACAAAATCAGACTCCGGCAACCAGGCAAAATAAGTTTGCAGCTTAGGGGTGTGGCTATTGCTATAAGGAGTGTATCGAATATAAGCTATCCACATACATTTGCTTTGTACGCATGTATTTGTGATGGTTTTGTATGCTCTGAACACTGCATGCTGTGCGTTTGACTGTCAGCTTTCTTTTGTTTACTTGTTTGTGCGGTTTAAATTCTGCGTTTTCAAAATGTCGCGTATTGAAAAGGTAGTGAAAATTAAGGTTCTGGACACATTGCTAAGTGAGAAGGGTATTACTATGCGAAAATTGGCAAAGCGGTTTGGAATTCATCATGCGAGTGTTAAAACCATCATTAATAAGTTTGGGGAACACTATTCTTTAGATGAACTACCAGGAAGAGGCAGAAAACCCGGTTCTTCCAACCTATGTAGAGGAGGACTCAAAAACCCTTCCAGGTCCACAATACTATACTGCCGTCGTTGGGGAGGATGTGAGCGATGCGGACAGGTCGATTCAAGTGGAGAAATTCAGTCGAAAGGTACTGGTATGGCAAGCAATATGTTCCTGTGGTTTGAAGTCAACCATTTTTTACACTACCAGAACTATAAATGCGGAAATCTATCGATCTGAGTGTCTCCAGAAGAGATTGTTGCCTTCATATAAGAAGCATAGTACACTTCCACTGTTTTGGCCGGATTTAACGTCGGCTCACTATGCCAAAACCACTCTCAATTGGCTTGCGGAAGAGGGTATAGATTTCGTTGAGAAAAATATCAATCCACCAAATTGCCTCAGCTTCGACCCATCGAACGTTACTGGGCAATCATGAAGAGGGTCTTCAAGAAGACTGGTAAGGCAGCTAGGAACATGCAGGAGTTCAAAAAAATTTGGGCTCAAGCGTCCAAAAAATGCGAAGCAACACTTGTACGGAACTTGATGAAGAGCATTCGATCCAAAGTTCGAAAATTCGTGAAGGAATAACTTAAATTTCATACAATCTTCATTATGTTCAAGTTTAACCTCGTACAATAAAGGATCAATTTTTTGTATGAATAAAATATCGGTTTTCAACATAATTTGAAAGAAAGTTTATGGATAGCTTATTTTCGATACACTCCTTATTACACATGAAATGAAACCTTATGAAATAAAAAGACAATTTGAATTATCGGTTGCCCGTTTTTGAGGTCCTGTGAAAGGAAAAACATATTTTAAAAGTGTTGGAATATATATAAAGGGTGTTCCAATCAAAATGTGGTCAAACATGCATGTGTGTGAGTCGATCAAAGTTTTTATCAATCAGTCAAATTCTTTTTCTTTTTCAGTTCAGTTAATACAGAATACAGGAAAAATATTCAGCTAAGAGACCTTTTTACCGAATGCGAATTGCCGGATCTTTCGTACACCTGCCATTAGATTTTTTACAGTCTCCTTGTCCACTTTATTCACCGCAGAACGCCAGTTTGCCTTGAACTGTTTCTCGCCCACAACAGCTTTTTGAGTCTTCCTAAGGTTCCGCTTGACGATGGCCCAATATTGTTCGATTGGGTGGAGCTTTGGCGTGTCGGGAGGGTTCTTGTCCTTGGGCACCACTTGAACGTTGTTGGCAGCATACCACTCCATGGACATTTTTCCGTAGTGTCAAGATGCCAAATCCGGCCAAAATATAACGGAACAATTGTGTCACTTCAGAACAGGCAGTAGACGTTTTTGTAGGCACTCGCTCAGATAAATTTCCTGGTTGTCGGTTGCGGTTGTAATGTAAACGTTGCTCTTCAAGTAACAGGTACAGCTGGCCTGCCACACCAGATATTTCTTCACGAATTTGAAGGTTAAATGTGCTTGAAAATATCTTCTACCTTTCCTAGTTTGGATGAAACTGAAACGGTATGAAATTCCTGTTCAGGAAACTGTTCAAAGTCTGTCGTGACGTAAGTTTCATCGTCAATCAAACTTCGTCAGCATCGTCGTGTTCAAATTTTCGCGATCGTGATTTGGCCGACATGTTTTGTTTATCGTCGTGATTTTGAGTCACAACTTTCTTTCAAGTCGACAGTCCAGCTCGATTTTTAGCTCTATCCACGGTTGAAGGCGGCACTCCCAGCTTCTTTGCGACATCTCGGACGGAGAGGTTGGGGTTCCGCTCAGAACAGTCGTCGCTGTGGTCTCCGGCTTTTGATTTCTCCCCGATCCAGCTTTCCTGGCTGTAGACAAACGTCCACCGAACACTTTTAATACGTTGGTAACAGTTGATTTAGCCACATTCAACAATTTCGCCAACTTGGCGTGAGAGTAGTTTGGATTTTCGCCATGCACGTGCAAAATTTTGATGCGTTGCTTCTCTTCCTTCGACGACATTTTGATAACTGAAGTGCTAATCTCAAAATCAAAATAGAAGCATGATGCTACACGCACACATCTTCAAAATGAGAGGTGTGCAAAAATTTTTAATGCACGATGAAAGGAAATGCGTCAAGTTTAATTCGACCAAATTTTGTTCGAAACACAAAGAAAGCAAGCAAAAGAAGGTCTAACAGCTAATAATACTAGCACGTAATTTAAATTTAAATCCAAAAAAATGCAAGTTTTCTTTACAAATGGTGTACAAGTCAAGTTATTTTATGAAGTCAACCAAGATCTAGTTATTAGCGTTCAAAAAACTTACACTTTTGCGTAACGCTTTGATTTTTGAAAATTTTGAAATAACACCAGGTGTAGAAAAGACAAACGTAGTCCTACGTTAAAATATCGTTAAATGTTAATATTAATGCAACTTTATTCTGACCCAGGTGCTTAACATCTTGACACTTGACTTGGAATAATCATTTATCAATTAAATCTCTGCATCAGGCATGTTAGGAAAATAGTTCAAGGCCAAGGCCTTCAAAAAATAAACAAACGGCATTTTTGAAACCTCCAAATGGTTATAAAGCAGTTTTTTTTTACAATAATATGAAAATGTTAACTAACGTCAACCCGATGTTATCCAACGTCAACCATGCGGTTGTTCCTTGTGCACAACCTCTCTATTTTATAAAGTAAACGCACTTTTCATCTAAGCCTTTATACCTCTGATGGAATTGTGTGAACTAGGTTGATGTCAATTGTAGAACATTAAACAATGCCAAATATTGGTGACAGCTGTAACGCCAAATTCAGCACAACCAGTTTTGATAATGCCGATCCAAGTACTCCGATCGTTGTCTACGCCATAAGCCTGGCGTATTCGTCCATCATGAACTGACTTGTCACCATCGCAGTTTACCATGATGTAAAAAGGTCCTGAACATTCTGAAGTTTCTTCAAGCAAATTGTGTTCTTCCTCAGGTGGATAACAGTTGGCGTTTGGACAACTTTTCATCTCTTTGAACCGGCTTGGTCGTAGGTGGAATCGCTACAACACTGCATCCGCATGCCCCAAAAGATGGAAAGAGTAACCTAATCCCGGCAAAAAGCTTTACCGATGCCCCAACAAAACACTCGTGACTTTGTTTACAGCCACTCTAAAATCACGTATCTTAATAAATAGAAAAATAGTTACACTTTGGCGCTGCTTTTCTTCCGTCGCATCCGTGCTTCTTCCCATGCGGCGGACAAAACGGATAGGTTGTGTAATGCATCGCTATCTGAGGCTGCATCGCCCCCCCCCCCAGAAACCCACACCGGAAAAAGAGTTACAGCAGCGAGCAACACCAGTGGCTGGTTGCACAACCATTAAAATAAATGGAATTTTATTAGTCCAAAAACCAGCTACATCAGAGGTTACACTGTTTGTTGGGCGATGGTAAATGGGGGCAAAACCCGACTTGGAGAGCGGCAGAATAAATTCTGCAAATATTGGTAACATTTTGCACTGCCAGTACACGACTCTTGACTTCTGCTTCCGTAATGCTGGTTGAGAGGGTCTGGCGAACTGGGTGGCGCATATTAGCTGGTCGTGGAGCAACGGAAGAAGTGGGGCTGATGAAAAACTAATGGGCTGAGGTTTCTGCGGGTTGCCCAGCGGTGAGTCTCAAAACAGGAAACCACTTCAATCTGCTCCTTCGATTGCGTTTGCTTACGGGTGGTTTGGAGTAGCTATAAACAGTGAGTGGGGAGGAGGAACTCTTGTTTGCTGCACCGGATTCAAAAGCAGGGGACTTCCAGTTGCGCTCTCGGGGGGCACACTAGTTGCGCAAGATTCGACGCTTCTTGGTGGACCTGATGCCGACGACAAGCACTGTCGAGTAAAGAGAATCATCCATGGACTTAATTAAAGTTTCATCCAAAGTTTGAAAGATGTCTGTGGCGTTGTGAGACAGCGGTTTAGTTAGTTGGAAATAGATAATACAGAGTTTCGCATGTCATTGTAGGGGAATACGAGCGTGGAGGTGTTGGATTGTGTTGTATTGAAAAGTCATGACAAAGTTTAGAACTATTCTGTATTATTTGGTACGTTATACCGTCGTGTCGTGAAATTCACTTTCATCACAGACGAGTGCTCGTGTAGCGGCAAAAAGTTAGAATGCCTTATTGTACGCTTATTTGCTTAAAGATCAAAACACTTGAAGCCATTATGTAGCAATTTTGCATATCAGGGTGGCCACAGACTCGGGAAAATCGGGAAATGCGGGAATCCAAAATCATCGGGAAATATGCGGGAAAAAGGTGGGAATTTCAAAAGTCATCGGGAATTTTTGTAAAATGGAAGGAACCATACGCATACCTTTTTCAAATGATTTGAGTGGCGTTTTTGTCATTTACTCGGTCCACCGATCTCATTGTTCAGCCTGTTCAAAACGTACCGCTTAGAGCATCTTCAGCGGTGGTCTATTTTATCATCTTTATAGTTGATTTGCATCAGCAAACTTAAAAAGAACCAGCTTAAACTAACCAACTTTGCGTTCCCCGCACCGGTGTAGTATTTCTTGTTGTTAAACCCACCAACACCTATCATCTTGTCAATCATACAATATCCAAAGATCAGAAGGATTTTTCGCAAACTTTTCACCATGGATTAGTTTGAGTGGTGATGAGTGTGTGAATGCATGCATCTCATTTAAACGATATCTGATAGTGCCGATAATGATAGATAGCGCCACGCCATCCTATGACAAGAAGCACTTTCTGCAAGGTTTCAACATGCCAAGGGATATGATCCTTGACAATATGGGACAACTAGAGTCAACTGATGACTTTTTCCAGCTGTTGCAATGCAGCTGGATATGTTGGCCTTAGTGTTACATAGGTGCACTGCAGCCTAACGGATGTTGGCGTATGTCCTCAGCTAGTTCTCTCAACAAAAACTTGGGGGTTGGTGACCCTGAGGAATTTTTGCAAATCTGTCCTTAAGACTTACGGTCCGCAGTACATAAGGCTTCCAGAAGTTGAGAAAACTTATAAGATTATTTTGGGTATTTTTCAGAAGTTCATAGAACTACTCAAGATGTTCATGGAACTTCCCAAAACTTCAAGGAACTTTCCAGAAAATTAGTGAACTTCCAATTGAGAACAGTCAAGAAATTCATGAGGCTTTTTAACAGTTTGCGGATGTTCCTAGAGGTTTAGTGAACTTCTTAGAATTTCATGAAACCTGCTAGACATATACGGAACTTCTTAGAAGTTGAGCGAACATGTAGGAGTTCAAGAAACTTCCTTGAAGCTCAGGATTTCTCATGAATTCAAAAAACTTCTGAAAAGTTTAGGAAATGCTCACAAAGATCATGGAACTCCCCCAAAGATCAGGAAACTTTCCAAAAGGTCAGCAAACATCTCAGACGTTCAGAGAACGTTCCAGAAATTCAGAGAATTTCCCAGAAGCTCAGGAAGCTTTCCTATAGCTCGAAAAAACTCCCAGATGCTCAGGGGATTCAGCAATTTAGGAAATTTCTCAGTAGTCCTGCGATCCCAAGAATTTCAGAAAACTTCCCCTAAGATCGTGGAACTTTCCAGAATTTCAGAAAACGTCCCAGATAAACAGGAAACTGGATTTTTTGAGCATTCGAAAAGTTTAGGAAACATTCAAAGGATTTTTCCATAAGTTTGGGGAGCTTCCTAGAACTTCAGGGATCTTTCCAGGTGGTGATCGAGAAACTTTCCAATCGTTTCGAAAACATCCAAAAGTTTTGGGAATTCTGGGTAGTTCTGGGAAGAACTTCAACTTTTTACTACTCGATAATTTTTCGAACCCAACCAAAACGAGAATGAAGAAACCAACTACTTTTTAATCAATTTCATAGAATTTCCACCTATTCACAATCTTGGAGATCATAAAAAGTTCTTGTACGGTTTAACAACATTTCGGTAATGCTAACTATTCCACCGAAATTCCACGGCTTCAAAGATTTTTTTTTCAATTTCTTGTAAATTATTTAAATATGTGTGATATTCTGCTTTTTATCACAGAATATGTACCTGCTGGAAGTTAAAACAACTTCTGGGAAGCGAAATCTGATTTTCTAAGCTCCCGTCGTTTCCAGAAAGTTGTTCCTATTCCATGGATGATCAGCAAACTTTTTGGAAGTTCATCCAAGTTTCCAGAAACGTTAATAATTTTTCGACAATTCAATGAACTTCTCTAAAGTTCCACCATTTCTCTTCTCGAAAGACAGCGAGCAACCTTCATGATTTTCTGAAAACTTCCAATTATTTTATTCAACTGCCGAGAAGTTAAATCAACTTCTGGCATGTTCCTTATAGATATTTCCACCCAATCTTCATAGATATTTTGAAGTTCATTAAATTAAATTTTTAAAGAGAAAACAAAATTTACAAACACCAGCGATGTTTTTGCGTTTGGTCTAAACAACTAAACCAAACCACGATTTGAACCACCGTTGAAGATGCCCTTAGAAGATCTGGCTACACTGCTGTAACAGGTGAGGCCAGCAATAAACTTATCTTTCATGTGGTGGCGAATGTGTTTGAAGTTTGGCGAATTGCGTTTGTAAGGGTGTTAACACATGGTGAAAGAAAAATTTGGGCAGCTGTGCTCAATGCCGTCTGACGTTGTTTGCCGGAATCCAGAGAAAAGAAAATGGCTACCAAATTTGACAACATTTGTTGAAAATTGGCTCATCCTGTCGCATAAAAAGGCGTTTTTTAAATAAATGGAAAGTGTCTGGTGGTAAATCAAACTGGACAAAGTTTGGGAGCTCAGAGATTTAGCTACGAGTAATTTATATTAATTCATCTTAACAGTCGGGAAAATAAGGCAAAAATGCGGGAAAAATTCGGGAAAAATGCGGGAATTTTTATATTAAGATTGTGTGGCCACCCTGTACTATGTAGTGGATCAATAGTAATCGATAATGAAAATGGAGAAAGCTTATGAGAGAATGCTTAGGCCTGAGTCGTAATTCCCATGCGCCTGAGTAAAGTAGACTCTCAAATTTAGTTAATATTTTGGCCGTACTGGCCGTACTGTCTAACGATAAAAACTAGTTTTGTTTTGTCAAATTTGACATAGTTTCCATCAAGAGCGTTACACACACTCTAGCGCACAGTGGGCAATGATGGAACCAAAATCCCAATAATTTAGACGTAGGGTAGGAGACCGGAAAAACCATCACCATAGTACAGTGCAAGTTAGAGAAATATTTCTAGCGCTGATCTTCAGAATCGCGATTTTTTAAGTATTAGAGGAGAATCGGGTAAAATTGGCAAAATGAACCACTTCCTGGCATACGATCAAAGTGAAATTTGTTTCATTCAGATCTGCAGTTTTTTATGCAAATTAACGAGGCATTTGGGTTCAATATAGCAGCACCAAGTTTAGTTTTTGGGTAATCAATCTAGTTGGCATCAAAAATGAGGGAAGAAATGGGTAAAATGGGACACTTACTGTGGTCAACCCTTAATGAGACCAATACGATTTGATTTCCCGCATTTTTTTCCCATTAGAAGAGCTAAAGATTGGACTGGGAAAAAATGCGACACTTTGTTTTGGGTGTAACTTTTGATCGCGTTAGTAAAAATTAATAAAATGTTGGGTAATACTAGTTTAGAATGTTATGTTTATGTGTGCAAAATTCGCAATATCGCGTGTGCAATATCGCAATCTGTCAAGTAATTTTCAAGTGCATCCGAAACAAGAAGAGCTACGCCAGCAAATCTTGGGCGCGGTGATCGATAATCCTGGTCAGTCGCACAGATGGATAGGCAAAAGGCTTGGAATCCACCATTCCACCGTGTACCGCGTTGTGAAAATGTTCCAGGACACGAAGACCATCGAGCGGCGCCCTGGAAGCGGCCGAAAACCGAAAAAGGAATACCCAGAGAAGGCGCGGAAGATAAAGCAGTACTTAAAGAATAACCCGAACCTTTTCACCCGAGACGTGGCCGAGAAGGTCAATTCGTCGAAGTGGTTCGTCCAGCAGACCATGAAGTGGGCTGGGCTACGTGTTTTTAAGGTCAGGAAGGCGCCAAACCGGACTGACAAGCAAAACACGGTGGCCAAATTGCGTGCGCGGAAGCTGTACCGTGAGTGGTTGGTCAAGCCAGACTGTCTCGTCATGGACGACGAGGCATATATCAAGGCGGACACCAAACATATCCCCGGCCTCGAGTTTTTTGTCGGTACGTCCCGCATGGAGGTTCCGGAAAAGTTCCGGAATAGAAAGATGGACGAATTCGCGAAGAAATACCTGTTGTGGCAGGCGATCTGCGAGTGCGGACGGTACAGCAAGCCGTTCGTTACAACCGGCACCATAAACGGGCAGATTTATCGAGAGGAATGCTTGCAGAAGCGCTTGCTGCCCTTCCTCCGCTCTCACCGTGGTCCCACGCTGTTTCTGGCCGGATCTCGCTTCGTGCCATTACGCCAAGCCTGTAATGGATTGGTACGAAGCGAAGGGCGTTAATGTGGTCCCGAAGGAGGCGAACCCGCCAAATACACCAGAACTTCGTCGATCGATATTTAAGAAGAAGTTGAAGAAAAGTGGAAAAACATTCAAAACCGATGAAGCTTTGAAGAAAAACTGTGAGAAATTGTGTAAGGAAGATGGACAAAACCTCGCCCAAGATCGCATGAGCAGTGTTAAGAGAAATGTACGAGCATTCAGCTTGGAGGAGGAAATTCAATAAATGAATTATGCCAAAACATAGCTAATAAAGTTATTTAATCCCTGAAAATTTGAGAAGTATTCGATTTAAAATCAATTTTTGGTTATCATTTTTGTGTGTCTATTTTTTCCGAGTCCAGTCTCTATTTTTCAGGACTCCTACCCTGCACCGTCTAAATTAATGGGATTTTGGTTTCATTTTTGCCCACTGTGCAGCATTTTTCTAACATTTCTATTTCCGTCTTACAGAACGATTTATTTTTGGCCTTAAATTGGGGGTTGTTTCGAACATTACCTGTTGATTCGAGCGATATCTCTTTCCAGTGACATTCTTATTAGGTCTGCGAACAGGTAGTGGTCGCTAGGGGGCAAATCTGGCGAAAGTGGTGGTTGTGGTAGCACCTCAAAACGTAATTCGTAAAATTTAGCCACGGTAGCTTTCGACTTGGCCGGGCACCGTAGATTAGGTGAAGACTCTACGGGACTTAGCTGAAAGCCACGAGATGGGTCGTAGGTTGCGGATAACGAACGATGATATGATATCGGATATAATGGTTAGCTGGGAATATCGGAATAGGCAGTCCCGGATAATCAACGAATGCTGACCTGGATATGAGGGGACTGCGCTGTTATTGGACACTGTTGCTTTCCTTCCCAAAACCCATAAATATTCGAAAGACACCTTGTCGAAGGCTCCAACCAACCTGAGCGCCTGTCCACCACGGAGGTGCGGCTCAAACAGCCTCTGTCTAGCATCCAGCGACCCAATAAGAAATGCTGTTCCCCGCAAGCTACACCTAAGATGGCAGCCCCATCACGGGGAAATTGCTACAGAAACCAATAATGAAAGACTACGGACTGATTTGCGGTATCGACTTTTAGCATACAACAAAGAAGACGAAATGGAACATGGAATGTTTTAACCTTAGCTCAGCAAGTAAAGCTGGTACAACTCTCCAGCGAGGCACGACGCATGCAGCTTGAAAATCTAGGACTTAGTGAAGTCCGTTGGCCAAACTTTGGAGAAAACAAACTACCGCCGGGACAGGTATTATTATATTCCAGTGTTCGAGGTGACAACGCTCCCCGACACCGTGGAGTTGGTTTCCTACTGAGCGCACAAAACCATCCAGATTTATCAAGTTTTATTAAAGTTTTATGAAAGCCACTAGAAATCAATTCGGTTTTATTATGGCAGCAAGAGATGCCAATAGTTTTCAAATTTTAGTCAGGTTTATAAGAACCTACACAGCTTCTTTACAACGATATTAAAACCTTGACTTCTAATATTCCTTTCACTCCTATCAGAGGTTTTATTTTGACTTTATAAACTCAAAAAAAGCTGTTTTGAAATGCCTTTGTAGGACTCATTCGTTTTATCTTATTATGGTCAGTTGAAAAAGCATTTTAAAACCATTTTGTCTCCAATAAATGCATTAAACGGCTAGTTGGCATTGAGGAAAGCTACTAAGCAACCAGATAGTTTTATAGCAGCCATTGCTAAGATAAATTGGCTTTAGTCTATAGAGTGGGCCATTTTGTACACATTTCGGCTTTAAAGATGCATAGAGGAGGTGTTGGTGGACAAAACAGTTTTGAATGTAGTTTCACTAACAAAGCCGGGAGGAGTGCTATACGGCTGGAATAGAACTGAAACTGTTACTTGGGTAAGGACTTCAATGCGAAGATCAGTTCCGACAATACTGGCTATAAGCGTGTTATGGGACGTCATGGTCTCTGAGAAATGAGCGACAACGGTGAGCTGTTTGCATGGCGATCGGGAGATCGCTCTTTCCCCATCGACTTGTGCACGAAGTCACGAGGGTTTTCCGTGATGGACATACGAATAATCAAACCGACCACATCTGCATCAGCCGAAAATGGAGCCTTCTTGATGCCCGAAATAAACGCAGTGTCGATATCGCATCTGACCACCACATTCTAATCGGCGAGATCCACCTGCGCACGGATCCAGCAATGGGAGGAGAGGCTCGGACGGCGATTCAACACCTGCTGACTAGAAGATCTAGCTGTGAAAAGTTCGTTCGTTGAAGAACTTCAGACTCGAGCAGCAGGTTTTCCGGAAGGTGGCAACGTGGAAGAACAATGGACGGCCATAAAGAATGCCTTTGTCGAGACAAGTGAAAGTAAGCTGCGCACACAGCAAAAATAGTGGATCACCGATGAAATTGGGAGGAAGATTGAGGAGCGTACAGAAGCTCAAGGAAAGATGGAAAAGGAAGAAGTTAAAGAAAGGAAGACGGGACAAGCGAGCGTGGACGTCCCTGGCCAACGAAGGGGGAAAAGCCGCAAACACTGGTAATATCCGCCTGCTCTAAGATATCTCTCGACGCCTGAGTGGAGCAAGGATGAATCCGAAGATTCCTGTGAAGGATGCGACTCGGTAGTTACTTACCAACCTCACTGACCAGTTGACCAGTTGAGCACTTCGAACAACATCTGCAAGTAACGACGTCCAACCAACCATAAACATCTCGGTGTAATCGGCCACAGATGCTGCGCATCACTCGCGTCAATTCCGAGGCCCCATCCTTGCAGGAGATTGAAGCAGCGATCCGAAGCATGAGGTTTCCAATATGGCTTCCGGGGTCGATCGCACAACAGCAGAGATGCTCAAAGCTGACCTCATGCTATCTGCACAAATGTTGCATCAATTATTCTGTAATATCTGGGACAATGCGGTATTTCCGGCTGACTGGATGCAGGGCGTCTTAGTAAAGGTCCCTAAAAAGGGGGTTAAAACTGTGTGCGATATTTGGCGAGGCATCATTTCACTGTGTATTGTTCTCAAAGTCCTGTGCAAAGTTATCCTAAACCGGACTCAGGAGAAGATCTCCGGCGATTGCAGGCAAGATCCCGTGCTGGAAGATCTTGTGTGGACCATATTGTCACGCTCCGAATCGGCACGGAAGGCCTTAAAAGAAGATTGCGAGGCGAAGTGAAGGACACGGAGAAAAATAACATGATTACCAACCACATCCAGGAGTTACGAGTCGAATGATGTAAGAAAGTCTTGAGCTTCCTCGAGCGAAAAAATCGGTTCACCGACGAGAGCATGTATACCGTCAATACCGTTTCAAATTCCAGAACCGATCGCTATATTAGTTCTATCCCGGTAAAAAACGTAGCGAGCATGAGTGAGCATGTTTTTTGATGGGATGGAAAATCTACAACCAGACTCCTGAAGAACTCAGGATGTGGGGATTAGGGTGTCAACTCTTAGACCCACTAATAAACCACCCGTGCCTTAAGCCTCTGGAACAAATTATCCGGAGTCGTGTCGTGACCGCTTACAGCTATCATGCCGGATCTTGCGCCGTCGAACCGAGGACATGCGAACAGCACATGCCCCGCAGTTTCCTCAACTCACTCACTCTCAGTGCATGCAGCGAACTGCGCATGCCCATGTTTGTGCAGATATTGTCTAAAGCAGCCGTGGCCTGACAGAATCTACGTTAAGTGGAAGCCATAAAAATCCTTGGCTATCTCACCAATGCACATAAAATTCAAGGCCAATTGTAATGAAACTTCGTCTGTTACTCATGAAAAAGCCTCGCCACACAGTATCCGATAGGTGGTATTTCGAAACCAGGGTATGAAACAGCTGTTTCGAAAGTCAGGGATGTTGAAGTATGAGAGGTGCGTTACCTCCCAAAGGGTTGGGCCCCTGTAGGCAACTGCTGTTGGAGTGGCTTATCAACATTGGCAACGATGTCTAGCATGGCAACCCTGGCCCCTGGTCTTTCCAGAAGCCATTCGCTCTCTGCACGGCTACCCGTCGACCTTCACGGTGCGACCCTTTGGCAGTAGTTCCTCGGAAGATTTGTGCTAACTATCGAAGCCTGCTCACGTTCTTCGCAGGGTTTTGTCGGCAGTAACCATTTCGTCCTTCGGTTTAGGGTCGGCAGCTATCCAGTCATCCATTTCTTCCACAACTCATTGACTACAGTTGGGGCATCTTTCAAGACTACTTCAGTACAACAGGATGGTTGTCGAAGGTGATCGGGAGCTAGATTCTATTCAAACACCCCAACAAGGCGTAGTCAGATGTTGAAGGGGAAGGGGTGTTATCATCTCGATCTCCATGAGCATCTCCTCGTGGGGATCTCGTCGGTTTATGGTCGTGGGGGTTGAACTCATTCATGATATTCTTGACTGCCTGCACTAATAGCTCCCAACAGCTTCCGAAGTGTGAAGCTGGGGGGTTAAATGTCCACTTGTTTGGTCCGACGAGTGTGGTCTTAAGCTTATCATCGTTGACAATTTTCAAAGATTCTTGCTGCTCCCATGAAGTCCCACCGAAATATGTGCCTTGGTCGTTAATGATCTCTCCTCTTCCCGCGAAGAAATTACGCAGAACAAAATTACAAGAATCTGTCGTAAGCGATGTGTACACCTTTCGTCGTCAGGCAGGTGAGCAGAACACCTCACTGATTCGCAACGCGTCGACATCGGGTATTCTGGTGCACGAGAGCGATCGCTGGAATGCCGCAAAGTATACTGGAGAATGATTTCCCATGATAAAGGGCTGTGGATCCCTTCGACTATCTTGCAATGCTGGACATTTCTGCGGACATGGTTTTACTTCGCTCGAAGCCGTGGAATAAAGTATTTCAGTCTAACCTCATTCACCTCCGTGTAGTGGCTTTGGTAACGATACTTGGCATGATAATCGACTGCCATCAAATTAGTTACATAGTGTCGCTCTGGAAGCAGGATCGTATCTCCGGGTCAATTCATTCCGGATTCATAGCTGGACTCAGCTTGTAGAAAGGGCTGGCCTCAAACCTGGCACGTAACCAGGTTTGCTTGTCCTGATTCAAGTAACCTTAGCAGGCTTGCTATTGAACTTGAAGGTTTGTTTGGCTTGATTCAGCTCCTCGTACGCAAGTGGTCTTAGCTCAACAGGTATTTGCTTGGTTCGATTTTGGAAGTTCTTGATTAATCGATGGAATGCGACTACTCTCAGAAGTTGTTTCCTTTTGAAAAAGTTCAGAAGTGTTCTCCATCACACTGATTTGCTATCAGTGTGATGGATAATGCGTCTGCGAATCTTTTCTGCAGTCATTCATGGATCTTTACCTTCACCTGGCCACTAATTTTTGATTTTTCCTAGGAAGTTTGGTCCACAGGACTAGGGACTCGTTATTCGGCAGCCGTCGTCACTTCGTTCTGTCGTCAGCTACATTCGATTTCGTTGGTACCGATCGTCGTTCATCTCCACCGGTAGTTTCCATCAGTTCACTGACTCTGAATGCTACGAATAAGCTATAGAGTCGATGCTCGGATCATATCCAGCATTCACGGGAATCAGTCCAGAATATTCGATGCTCAATCTTCATCCTGTTTGAGCTTGCGAAGCTGTCTGCCAAACGTGATTCGACTACAGAAACTACCCAACAAACATCAGTGTTGAATTAGAGCTTGTTCAAACAAATTTGGAGAAGCTATTCAGCTGTTCTAGAAGAAACAGCTGAATAGCGTCTTCAAATTTTCTTGAACAAGCTCTAATTCAGCACCGATGTTAGTTGGGTAGTAGTTCTAGGTGTGAAGTCGAGAGAAAATTCAGCGGTTCTATTCGGCAATACCCTATAATATATGACGTCACAAAATACACAAAATACGTCCGTGCTTACAAAGGAGTCCGCAGTTCTCACCGGTGTGGAGTTTTTCCTGAGATAGCCTTGTCCCTGTTAATTCACATTGAATTGGAAAGTTGTGATCCGGCACTTCTTTTCCCATATATGTAACTCCTTTTAACCCTTCTTACACCAAAAGAAGGGTATTAAGATCGCTTGAAAACTCAACTTTTCATCCGAGGCCCAGAGGGCCGAATGTCATATACCATTCTTTTTTTTAATAATGTCACTTTACACCAGAGGGGTGCATTCGTGTCGCACGAAACTTTTTATTTCTTTAATCTATTTCATGAACAATATTTCCAGTAATTATTTTCTCACTCTACTTCGTTTCGTCCTTTTCATCTCTTTTTTTATAGTTCTCTACTGCTTGGTCTGTTGGTTTGCTTCAACTTTTCCTGCTTCTTGCAGGATTATTCTACTTTTGAATGATGATTATTCTACTTTTCTTATCTCTGTTATTGTTTCCTTCTTTATTGTCTTTTATCCTTCCACTTTTCTTCTTCTCCTAATCTGCTTCTTTTTTTTTATTCTGCTTCTCTATGTTTTCAACTTATTGTGCTTCTGCTCGTCCGATTCTATTCTTGTTTGATTGTGTTACGTTTCTCTAATTCACATTGCCTTCTTCTGTATCATTTTTTTTTTATTTTGCTTCTTTCCACTGCTTTGCTTCTTCCGTTCTGCTTCCTTCAATTCCCTCTGCTCTTCATTTTTTCCTCCATCCGCTTCGATTTTCTTCTTCCGCTGAATCCAGTAGGCTTCCTTTCTGAGACTATCCGTGAAAATGAAGTACTGATCCGGTGTTAATGAGGCAACAATTTCTAGCGTAAAGTGTATTGCCGCTAATTCAGTGACAAATACGGAACAAGGAATTTCCCCACATTTGTTACTCCTTTTTTTTTTTTTATTAAAGCCACTTTACTCCGAAGGGATGCATTCGTGTGTCACGAAACTTTTTATTTCGTAAATCTATTTCATAGACAATATTTCCAGTAATTCTTTTCCCACTTCATTTCATTTCTTCCTTCTCAAATCTTATTTTTATGCTTCTCTACTTCTTCATCCGTTGGTTTGCTTCAACTTTTCCTGCTTCTTGCGATTATTCTACTTTTCTTATCTCTGTTATTTTTTCCTTCTTTATTGTCTTTTATACTTCCACTTTTCATCTTCTGCTAATCTTCTTCCATTTTTTCCTTCTGCTTCGCTACGTTTTCAACTTATTGTGTTTCTGCTCGTCCGATTCTATTCTTTTTTCTATTCATCCACTTTTTCCTCTTCGCTTTTCTTCTTGTTCGATTGTGTTACGTTTCTCTCATTCACGTTGCCTTCTTCTGTATCATTTTTTTTATTTTGCTTCTTTCCACTGCTTTGCTTCTTCCGTTCTGCTTCCTTCAATTACCTCTGCTCTTCATTTTTTCCTCCATCCGCTTCGATTTTCTTCTTCCGCTGAATCCGGTAGGCTTCTTTACTTCGGGTTTTCTTCTTCTATTGCTCTGTTGGTTAGCTTCGTGTTTTCCTGCTTCTTGCGAAGAGTCTACTTTTCTTATCTCTGTTATTTTATTTTTCTCTTTTGACTCTTCTACTTACAGTTTTCTTCTTCTGCTTAATTTTTTCCAATTGTGTTCCTTCTGTTTCGCTACGTCTTAAACTTCTTCTGCTTCTGATTTTCCAATTCTCTTCTTCGACTTCTATTCGTTCACTTTGTCCGCTCCGCTTTTCTTCTTCTTCGATTGTGTTACTTTTTTCTCATTCGCGTTATCTTCTTCTATGTATTTCACATTTTCATTTTGCTTTTTTTCCACTGCTTTGCTTCCTCCGTTGATCCTCCTTCAATTTACTCTGCTTTTCCTTTTTTCCTTCATCCGCTTCGGTTTTCTTTTTCCACTGATTCCGTAACGCTACTCTTTTTCGACTACTGCAACAGCTATGGCTGCTTTTTCCTAACTGTTCTTCTTCAGTTAGTATTCTTCCGTATTTGTTATCATTGATTTTTATTTTGCAACTTTTCTCCATTTTTTCTTTATTGACTTCTGTTTTTCCATCAGGTTTAGCATAGGACACGATTCACCTTTTTCTTGTTTTCTTCTTCGGCTTCTACCATTTTCTGGTTTCTGGTTTCAGTTTGGAAAACAGCCTTGTTTCCCTTAGAAAGTTCAGCATTCATGTTATTTGATACTCTGTATTTCTCAGGGCGTCAAGTAGGGTAGTCCCAATGATATTTGTCTGCCTTTCGATTACAAATTTCCGGCATTCGGGAATTAAATACCGGACATCCATCACCGTACCGCAACATTCACAATTGGGTGGCGGCTCCTTCTTCAACAGGAATGTATGTGTTAGACGCGTGTGTCCGATCCTTGAACGTCTAAGAACACGCTTGATGGCCGTGCTCTCGCGGTCCCTTCACCTGTTGATATCTTCCTTTATTTCTCTCAACTTGGACTACCTAGTCTCATACCACTGGTTATCCCACCGATGACGTATCAATTGTTTAATTTTTCTCAGAGCATCTTCTTCTGGAATTGGTATATCGATGGCCCGTTCCCTCCTGGCTTTATTGGCTAGTCGATCAGCTTCGGAATTGCTATTGATTTTGGCGTGCCCAGAGATCCAGCAGAATCGAATAGGGTTGTTCCGCGCTGCAGAATCTAATAGGTTGGATCCACGGGTGTCGAGATTTTCCCGCCTCAACTGCCAGCAGGCAGAATCCGATAGAACAATCAACTGGTTATTCTGATTCGGAATCGTGACAGCCATCTTTATGCTTCCATAGAAAAGACACTGCATGCTTTTGAAAGGCTGTGGGTGCCAGCAATTCCTCCATTGAAGATTGAGGCTTCTACCGTATCTCCACCCTTACAGCCATCGGTGTAGACGACAGTCGATCGATGGAAACGGGTGTTCAGCAAATGTTGCAAGATTGGGCGGACTTTCTCCGGAGGGTCACCGGCTTGTATGCATTTCTTTTCGTCCCACACAATCGTAGACTTTTGTGCGTGCCACACACGATCACTCTGTCTCACAAGTTGACCGACAGCGGGGAGCGCCGTAGCTGACAATTCTACGAGGCGGTTCGAGGCTCGTTGAATCAACGGAAGGGTTATGTTTCCAGGATTCTTCACAGCTATTTGGATGGCAGTCCGCTCTATAGACTGTGTTGTCAGCAGTTCAAACGGTAGGGTTCCTGCTTCGGCCATGATTGAGAGTGTCGGACTGGCCACAAAAGCTTCGGAGGCATACCGAACTACTGAATTGTATGGTGGAGCGAGAGTTTGCAAAGTTGCTGGCCGTCGTCGGCTCATCAAGCCTATACCGAAGGTCAGCTTTGCGGTTGCTATGGCCGATCCCACTTGCAGCAACGATGTCCGATTGCCACGCGGAAGCTTTGCACCGAACATCTTTAAAATCCGCAATCGAGACTCACACGATTTCTTCACCATCTGACAGTGTGGTTCGAATGTTAGGGTCTGTTCCAGGGTAACACCCAGAACCCTCAGCCGGTTAGTCCTTGGAACGGCGATTCACTCGATGGTTATGGCACGTGCAGGTTCCCGACGTGCATTCAGACTACAATAGAAGATGTACGACTTCGTTGCTGACAAAGCGAATCCCACGCTCTTCGCCAATTTGTCCACGGCCTTGACGGTGGTCTGCAGCTTGCGATGAAGGCCTTCATTTTTTGATGGGCTGCATCGCGTCTAGAAACAACGTCACGGATAGAACCGAACCCTGTGGCACTCCATTTTCCAGCTCGTGTTCACCAGACATGTGTCTTCCTACAGACACCTGAAATGTCCGTTCCGAGAGAAAGCTCCGTAGCATGTTTATCATGCGACCACGTATCCGCCATGTCTTCAACGTGCGCAGAATACCATGTCGCCAGGCGGTATCGTATGCCTTCGACAGATCTAAAGAGGCTATCAGTGAGTGTTCGCCTGCGGTTGGCCGCGATCTCTCCAGTTCTGCAAAGTAACGCGTGTTGGCGTTTGTCAAGCCGTCCACCAGACTCGGCAATCAGTCGACGGTTGATGATTCGCTCAAACAGTTCTCCATGCAGCTGGTGAGCGAGAACGGTCGGAAGGCAGCAGGTTCAGAATCGTGGCTGTTCGGCTTCGGAATGGGAATAACAAAAGCAATAGTTCAAGGAAGTCGTTGAAGCAATGGACACCCTAACATGTCCGCATCTGCCGAAGCAACTCGCCTTTTTTTCGAGAGCTTACAGAAGTTCATTCAGGGTAATGTCGATGTTCTACACATCATCGGTGTTGGGCGAAACATCTATGGACTCTCGTTCAGCTGCTGCCTTGTCCCAGTTAATTCACATTGAATTGTAAAATTGTGATCCTGCACTTCTGTCCCCATAGTTGTTACTTCTGTGGGCAGTTCTATGGCCATATTTGCTTTTATGCTGTGTCTACCCGAGCAGGAGACAACAACATGTGAATACCTAATTTTGGTCTTGATAACTGGCCTTGGTATTATAAAGCTCAGATTAAGAGGTAAAATACCTAAGCAAAATACCTAAGAATTGCAAGCAACATATCTCTCGAATAACAGAACTTGTTATTTTGGATACCTGGGAATACCTGAAAAGTACTATTTTGGTATTGTCTTGCCTCAATTTGGTATTTGCATAACATTGTGGGAACAATTTTATGGTATTATCCTCAGGTATTTTACCAATTAGTCTGAGCTCCTTAATACCAAAGCCAGTTATCAAGCTATTCGGTCCTGGTCGGGTATTGTATCCTTCCCGATGTATGTGTAGGTATTAAGCAGAGTTAAAACGACCCTGAAACCCTAATCCCTGAGCATGCAGGTTGAAGAAAATATTAGTTGAAAATTAAATGTGTACTCATATCATTAGGGCTTATATATCGGAGCTCATTAATGCATTACTTTGCTTTAATAGATTCGATGACTGAGAAGAGTTCTAGGAAAACGTTTGCTAGCGTTGCTCAATTTTGCTATAATATGTTTGTGCGAAAATATGTGTATGTACATTTTAAAAGAGTGATTTGTTATTGATACAATGTTGATGTTTGAATACATTGGATGCTGGATTGAATCTCGCTTTAAAAGCGGTTGTTCAGGTACTGTTCCACAGAACCAGTTTCTGGGAAATCCAACTATACACAGTTAGGACACAGTTTTACACCACCCTCTGAATGATCCCAATGACCAGATTTAGGCTCTAAAAATATGCAGATTTATTTTTGTATTCTTCAAGTGACAGAATTGGGTCCGAAAGCAGCAACGTAACTCAACACAACCCGTGTTTAGAAAACAAGTGTAAACCAACAATAATCCACCGACATCTCTCGCCTCGGCTGCGTCAAATGATTGCCCAAAACACTTGCTCGACAATGAATTTTCACAGCCACAGGTTTACCTCGAAGCCTCCTGGCGAATATTTCATCCCAAGCGAGAAATTCGAAAAGAAAGACGAATGTCAAAAGCTCCATTCGCTCAGTGGCAACCACCGGGCCGCAGCCAGAGCCGTGAGAAACACGGCCCCAACCGGTTGCGGAAGGGGAGGGATGGGCGAAAAAAAATGGGAAATTCCGTCAGCCTTTTGTTCACCACCATCACCGCCGTTATGCGTCAAATACGAGCTGACTGCTTGCTGGTTGGCCTGGTGGTTGATGCCTTCCCATATATTTCTCAGCTGCGCTCCGCTGACTCCCCGCTTATCTGTTCCTTTCCTCATTCTTCACCCACTGGCGTTTAACCCCGCACACCCCTCCACAGTCAGGCAGTATATGACTTGAGTATACATAGTTGTTCCATTGTTATTAATGCTTGAATATGAATTGAAACGAGGCGTGAAACAGTTTTCATAATGAATGAATCCTTACGCCTTCTCGGTCTCTGTCGTCGTCGTCATCGTAGTCATCGTCGTCGTCGCATGGTCCCTCTGCCACACCACAATGCATGGGCATAGAAAAAGGAAAAGTCAAAGGACTTGGTGTGATAATGTGATCTTCACACCCTTTTTCTGCTCCATAGGGAGTCATACCCGTCACCTCATTCTCTCATCCTCTCTGCTGGAGTGGGATTTTCATCGGCACAGAGACCACAGTTTGACGGGTTTAAACACCATCTGTTCTCGGAAAGTGCTTCTAAAAACGAAACCATGACAGACAATGTAAACTATGAGACCGAAAAAAAAAAATTCAAACAAAAGTCTGAAAAGGAGAGCAATGATGCTGCGGTATGGTGATTTTTGGTATACATAAAAGGAAGGAATAGTTGCTCCATTATAGGCAGGTTTGCAGTAAAATGATGGACCTCCACCTATAATGGATGTGAGAAAGCGATTGTGAAGGCTCCTTGCCTTTTTGTCAGGTTTAATTGCGGCCATAAAAAAATTGAAAGGATATGGATAAGACGTCAGTTTGGCCTGAAACATTGGAAATACATTTGTTCAGGAAACTCGCTTTCAGTTGTTGTTATACACTATGCTGTTTAATTGCGATATTCTCAGTTTTGCATGGTGATCGATTCAATCAAAATATGTTTTAAATTAATGTTGAATTGATTTATTTATTCTATTTGAAATAGTCACAAACCTTGAAAAATCATGTTCTTTCCGGAATTCTGAAACTAATAAACCCTGTCCACGTTAAATTCCGGACACTTTTCTTTCAGTGTAGATTTTGAATTATTTCACAGATCGCTGAAACTCTCCACTTTATTTCGTGGTACAACAATCTTGTCTCATTCTGTAAAACAATCTTGTCTCATTCTGTAAATCGTTGCATGAACGGCAGCAAAATACGAATTCATCCTTACGCGATCTTGCCAAGCAACTAAAACTTCCGAAAAGTACCGTGTTTTGAGTTTCAAATCATATGACCAGCACATGATTGTGGATTGGAAGGTTGGATGTGGAACAAATCGAAAAGTATGCTCCCGAAAACCGGACAACAACGTGGTAGCCATTATTGAGAAAAATCCCACACTCTCTGTGCGAAATGTGACTCGCAAAGGTGGGAAGTCAAAATTATACGTACAAAAGTGATGCAGAGGCAAGGACTGAAGGCGTACAAAGTGAAAAAGGTACCCATAACCGTGAAGACAAGCAAAGTTTGTCTGCTAAAAGTCGTGCTAAAGAGTTCTACACCAACTTTTTGCAAACATTTTCTTGTGTCATAGTGGACGACGAAAGATACGTACTGGAAGACTTTAAACAGCTTTCGGGTCTGGATTTTTACACCGCAATGCAAAGGAACGCCGTAGCCAAGCATTTACGGGTGAAAAAAAGTGTCCAAATTCTCGAAAAAGTATTTGATTTGGCAGGCCATATGTAGTTGTGGTCGAAAATCTAAAAGTTTCGTCTCCAGCGGCACTATCAATAAGGATGAGCATGAGCATGAGCATGAGCATGAGCATGATTGACCGCCCGAGGTTGCTACTCCGTTATTGCCAGATCAGCTGTTATTACACAAAGAACCAAAAGATGATGCTTGGGACTAGCATACATCCTCAATGTGTAAAAACTGGTGATCCTAAACTAAGGCAATACCGGCGCCGGCCTCGCCCGAATGCAGGTCAAATAGGGAATGGGTAGGAATATGTTGACGTGATACTCGCTTTGTGGGAAGCCGAGAACACCTCTGCACTTCCACGAGAAATCACTGGGATGTTGGAAAAAATGGTTGGGTTTGCAGCCGGATCCGTTTTGGTAAACGGTGTGCTGAATTCAACTGACGTCGGCAGCGAATATGATATTTAACTATGTTCCCGATTTATTCTCTGTACAGAGATGCACATTAAAGCTATTTAAATTTTGGCACCGATTTAAACCAACAGTAATGATGTTGTTGGGGCCACTCACAAGTGTGGGTGGTTTATTGCAGCAGAATACAAATATATGTCAAAACACCGAGTTTGAGAACCGATTTAAACCAACAGTAGGGATGCTGTTGGGGCCACTCACAAGTGTGGGTGGTTTATTTCAATGGAATACAAGAATACGTTAAGAACATCGAGATTGAGGACCGATTTAAACCAACAGTATGGATGCTGTTGGGGCCACTCACAAGTGTGGGTGGTTTATTTCAGCAGAATACAAAAGTATTTTAAAACACCGAGTTTGAAGACCGATTTAAAGCAACAGTAGGGGTGCTGTTGGGACCACTCACAAGTGTGGGTGGTTTATTTCAATGGAATACAAGAATACGTTAAGAACATCGAGATTGAGGACCGATTTAAACCAACAGTATGGATGCTGTTGGGGCCACTCACAAGTGTGGGTGGTTTATTTCAGCAGAATACAAAAGTATTTTAAAACACCGCGTTTGAAGACCGATTTAAACCAACAGTAGGGATGCTGTTGGGGCCACTCACAAGTGTGGGTGGTTTATTTCAATGGAATACAAGAAAACGTTAAGAACAGCGAGTTTGAGGACCAATTTTAACCAACAGCATGGATGCTGTTGGGGCCACTCACAAGTGTGGGTGGTTTATTTCAGCAGAATACAAAAGTATTTTAAAACACCGCGTTTGAAGACCGATTTAAACCAACAGTAGGGGTGCTGTTGGGACCACACGGCACTATCAATAAGGATGAGTACGATAAACATGTCTGCAAAAGCGGTTGCTATCATTTATCAGAAGCCACAACTCTCCAGCTCTGTTTTGGCCTCTCGTCACTATACGAGGTTCAAGAGGCTTAATATGTGCCTTAAAAACAGCCAATCCACTAAAGTGTCCAGAACTTTACCCAAAAGAGAAGTACTGGGCTCTAGTTAAGTGGAAACTCTTCGAAACTAAGAAGAAAGCAAATCGTACTGATGATTTGAAAAGAAGATGGAGAATCGTCACGGCGGGCGTATCTGAAGATACCGTATGAAGCCTGATGGCGGGTGTACATCAGCAAGTTCTAGAACTTTACATACAGAAGGAGCAACTGTTTCTAATGTAGATCAACTCTATTAATGTGAAATAAACAATTTGTTTAGTTGATTTATGTACACATTTTTTGTTGCTGCTACCTGTACAGGCTTTAAGCCAATTTATTATTTAAATTTAAGGTGTGTCAGACTTTGAATTAAACTTTATTGATAGTGCAGTGCTTTGTGGATCCCGGATACGCCCGTTCTGGCATCTGCAACACCTTGGTACTATTAGACAACAATCAGAGCATCGAATGAAAGCCCGGTTTCGGACGACCGACGACCCTGAGCGACAAGAAGCTCCAAAGGATGCTGAAGAGGAAGACCGAGGGAAAAGTGGCTACATCGCTGCATGCGCTTGGTCGGGAGGTCGGTCAAACAGTGAAAAAGTACCTGGCAAACATGAACATTCATGTCAAAAAGTGCAAGTCACGTCCATGGTTTCGGAGCAGGCCATGAACGGGTAAATTTATAGTACAAAATGCCTGCCGAAAGTTGCGTCGTTCATCAAGAAATACCATAAGAGTGAAGACGCGGTGGTCTGGCTGGATCTGGCGTCGACCCAATACTCGAAGCGATCGTTGGAGGAGATGGAGCGGCTGAATATCGATGTGGTGCCCATGTCGATTAACCCGCCCAGCGTCCCCCAGCTGCGTCCCATCGAGAATTTCTGGGCCAACCTGAAGCGTAAGATCTACTCCAACAATTTTGTCGTGAAAACTGAGGAGGAATTGATAGATTAAAGGAAGAAAGAACTCAAACACATGCCTACGTGGATGTTTTCGTCCACCATGGCGAAGATTCCGGTTAGCTGCCGAAAGGCCGCTCGCAAGGGCGTAGAATTTTTTTGCAAGTCAGCTTAAATAATTACCTTCCATGGGAAATTTATCAAAAGCAATTATCTTTTTTTTTTAATGCAAACGTTAATACACTTCCCTTCACATCCTCTCGTTACCTACAGACTATCGACGTGTCCTTGGTTTACGGCTGCCTGAGATTGGTGACTGTGGTCAGTAGTCACTTTTCTTTTCAGGTTAAACCTCTGGTATCTTAATTTTTTCATATAAGTCTAACGGCCTCCCAGAGGAAAGGATTATACCAATTTGATAACAAATTCTAATACCCATACAGCGGATTCAGCCTATGGTCGGAGATACTTCAGTGAACTCGAAGCACACGCTGAGGTATCTTGGCGTGATGGTCGACGACCCGCTGAACTTAAACAGTCAAATCGATTAAGTCTGTTAGAAGGCATCGAAAGTAATCACGGCAATCTGACGCAATTTCTGTCAAGTCATGGCTGCCTCAGAAAATACAAGCACAGGGTCCGACACGCCGGGTCACCCTGCTGTCCGGAATGCAATGGTACGGAGGAAACACCAGAAAATGTGGTATTCGACTGTCCATGTTTCGCCTACTGCCCTTCCTTCGGTCTCATGAAGGTGACACTCTGTTTTGGCCGGATTTGGCATCGTACCATTACGAAAAACCGTTGATGGAGAGGTACAAAGCCAACGATGTTGTTTTGTGCCGAATGAGGCGAATCTGTCAAACTCGCCAGAACTTCGCCCAATTGAAAAAATCTGGGTAATTGTGAAGAGCAAGCTTCGGAAAACCGAAGGTCTTGTGGCATATTAGCTATTTACATAATCCGAGTTCTTAGAACTTGCAATAAACTTGAGACTGCGACCTTTCAGTTAGCAGTTAACCTTTCCGTCTTTCATTGCAGAAAGGCGCTAACAATAATACACTCTTTCAATGACACCCTAAAAACCCTAACAATAATATCGCTTTTCCATAACCTTCTTGGCTGAGCAATAAATTATGCATTGCCAGCAACGAAACTCATTTCCCATTGTCTTTACTCGTGACCTTCTCAAGCGCTGCGCGATTGCAACGCGCATCGCCAAGCAATTGATGTTTTGCTTCTTCCAGATGTTTTTAAAACAAGCGGTGCCTTTTCGGCTTGGATCAGCCAGGTATTTGTAACTTACTACATAAGCTTTTGGAACAATAATAAAGACATAATTATAGTTTGAGATACGAGACGCATCAATTTGTGTGAGTTGAGAAACCTTCTCCAAAAGACTATCCACGAAGGATAGTAAAAAGGAGTGAAAAGGACTATCCACGAAGAATAGTAAAAACGACATGAATTTGAAGACAGAGTGGATAAAAGTCGGCAAGAAAAATGACGCAAGTGTTGCACAGGGTTTGATGAGTAGCGTTAAGTCCAAGGTGCGAGCATTTAGCCTAGGAGAGAAGGTTGAAAACTAATATGTGTTTATTTATTCTCTGAGAGTTTCAAAAATATCCGGCTTAAAATGAATTTTTGGTGATCATTTTTATCTGTGGCTTTTTTTTCGAGTACATTCTTTATACTCCCTCTTTGCCAAAGATTTTTGCTCTTTAAATGATCTGTATCTGTCCTTTAGGCGAGCGACCTCTTCGGTGTAGAGTTTATAACAGCACATCTGGCGACGTCCCAGGATGAGACCATGTAGAAGACATGCTGACAGAGTAGGAACTCGAGAGAGGAAAAGAGCCAGGGAAATGACTGAGCAGAGTGCGGTGGGCCGAAAAGTCGATAGTGTCGTGAGATTGTGTTTTTAATTAGTGAACCTATCCCCTGTCTGCCCTTCGGATTCTACATTTGGTAAAACTTTAAATCTGACTCTTGAACAGCCTTGGAATTAGTGATGTTAAAGAATATGTTCGCTCATCACCATAAGGCACCAAGAGAGTCTTGGTGCCTTAAGGTGATGAGCGAACATATCCTTCTACATCATAATTGTTACTCCACGCACGGAGAATACAAAAACATAACAATTAGGGTATTCTTGGAATTAGTGCCAACTGCCTTGGAACCGGTGCCTAAACTTATACTCTCGGTGTGTTCGGTTCACTTCATGTCAACACTTGTAACCTTCTGCCCACTAGCCTACTGTTTCTTCCTCGAGTAGAGGAAGACACTGCCTGTTGTTGGAACGCGGCAGCAGACGTGGACTTAGCCGCTTGGGAATAAGTCCTTCGAGCGTTGTTCCTTGTTGAAACCTTCTTGGAATATCGGTAGAGAACATTTTAGGCGGTTGGTTTTACCATATCAAAACCCATAGCAGTTGTAACTCAAGTGCTCAAACTCCACCTTTTAAAGGAAGCACAGGCCATCGAGAGTCAATACCATGGAGAAGGTATTAACCATGTTTTCTCCATTCCTCTTACAGATCTGGTATCTGCTTCCACCTTTCACGGTATGCGCGTCAACGGCATGCAGCACAGAAAGTCGATGCTACATCGAGTTGACCCCAGGCTACACCTAGTTCGCCTTCGATTGCCAACCGGAAACATCAGACGGTAGGTTCCATCTGTTTGCCGAATTACTCATTTGCTTCGCATCAATAAAGCATAAGCAGTTCCAAAGCATCTTAGCGGCAGCCTACAAGCATTTAATTAGCGTTTGGAATCCAACTTTACTACAGATAGCATTCCAGATGCTGATATAATGCTTATATAATGTTCACCGTCTACTTATTTTTCGTCCGGTAAACAAACTGACTCCCGCCAGAAAGGTTGGGAACAGTAGTCGCGAACTCCAAGACTCCCCTGCACACACTCAGCTCCTTTGGGACACCCTGGACTTCTTTGCATACTAGGCAGTGACGCATCGCCACCTAGCATCCTAGCCACCTAGGACCTCGTGGAGGTTAGAGTTACAGTCCAGGCGCCATGAGGTCACAAGTCAACAGATTTACTGATCAAATTTGGACAACCAGACACGAGTGTTCATTGGCAGCTGCCTCTGCCCGGTCGGTTGTTTGAGGTGTTTTGTCATATGTATATGAATTAGTTTCTTCTTCTCGGTGGAGTTCTTGGTGGAGTTTTCTCTTTTTTCCGTAGATACTTGGCAGGCTATTTCTTCGCCCCAGTGTACAGGTAGTACAATAGAACTGTAATTCAACGGATACCGCTGTCCAAATTTGATTATAACCAAAATTGGTTCCCTCAGGTACCGATCTTTTCGGTTTCGTCCTTTACGGTCTCAATTTCTACGGTTTCGTTCTTTTCGGGCAAACCGTAAAGATCGAAACCCGCAGCTTATGGGATTTTCACTAATTGGGGGAAATGAGGTCTATCTCAGTTGTTTCAAGAAATAAACATCTACAATCTTCAGCGGAATTTTTATACGGGGTTGAACCAACAAATCTGTGTCATTGGAATCCGGTTTACTTATGAATTCAAGCGCTAGAGGTGCTTTACTTTCGAGTTACTAAAGATGAGTGCTGTGACGCGATGGGTTAAGTGGTAATTGGTTTCGTCCTAGGATATCTCAAGAGCCTTACCAGTTAGGACATATCAGTCTTCAGTTAATTGTCCTAGTGGCCAAGTCCTATCTAGAAGTGGTCCCATAAGTTCGGAATTCGGTCACTACACGGCGCTAGTGTGCATATAATCTTCCAGTTTGTGATTGCAAATTTCGAGAGCCTTACAAGTTAGGATGATGTTTTCTTCAGCAAACTTGTGCAAGTGGCCAAGCCCTTTCGGGTAGTAGTCACATACGTTCGAAATTCATTCACTACGTGGGTAGTGTGTATATGAGCCTCCAATCAAATTATGCTATATCTGGAGACCTCCACTAGTTAGGGCTTTGCTCTCGCCAGCTAACTTGAGCAAGTGGCTCAGTTTTTCTATGTGATTGTCTCATAAGTTCGGAATTCACTCATTACGTGAAGTTAGTGTGCATATCAGTTTCAATCTTGCTTATGCCTTATTTCAGGTTGGTTAATCAGACGAAGGCCGGAGGGCCTCAGCTGTATACAGAAATTGTATTCTCTTCGGCTCATGGCTGCCTTCCACCAATTTCGCTGTCTGAGAACTGTCCGCAGGTCGCCTCTTCTTCTTGTGCCTGTCGATTCATTTTCGAGAATCATTTTAACAGGGCTCACGTCCGACATTTTTACAACATGTGCAGCCCACCGTTGTCGGCCGATTTTAGCGGTTGTAACGATGGTAGGCTTTCCCAGCAACTGATGCAATTCCTAACCCGTCTTCCATTTGCACACCGCAGTAGATCGTACGTAACACCTCCCGTTCGAAGACACCGCCTCGATTTCATCAATCTGAGCTCGGAGTGGAAGGCTCAATATGAGGTGCATATTTGGTGCATCAGTCTTCACCGGGGAAGCAAGAGCCATGGGATCGGTTTGACAGCTCCATCAGTTTGCATACGGCAGCTATGACGAGAATAGTAAAACAACTTCGATCTCTGGATTTTTGCGTACCGCCTGAGATTTTTGCTAATTGGCGCTTTGGAATAGGGGATAATTTATGTTTTCCTATGTTATCACGGGAGTCTCACCAATTCGGACTATTATCACTTTTAATTAACCTTAAACTTAGTGTCTTAGTGGTAAAGCAAGAGGTGGTCACATAAGTTCAGAATCCACACACTACATGGCGTTAGTGTGAATATGAGCTTAGAGTTTGTTATTGCTGTAATTTCAAGGTGCCAGATGAGTTTAAGTCATCAAACTTATTTGATAGTTTTACTAAGCAAAAGTTAATTGCGTGTATTTTCTTTTTTTTATCATAACATTGGTTATTTTTCGTACACCGTTACACTGTGGCTAGGATGGCTGTATGTAAAAAAAAAGAACTAGAACTGTTTGACTCGGGATTTTCTATAGTATTTCTCTAACTAGTCTTTATATGCTTCCCTAGAGCACAAAACTCAATATATGGAAAATCATGCATGATAATATCTAATATAAGCTAATCTCACACTAACGCAGCCAATTTTTAAAAGCATCCTGGGAAATGACAACTTCTTAATGGTTTATTGTCACCGAACAGGCCAATTTCATAGCATGTGCCGCAGAAAAGACTCCAAGAAATAGAGCAATTCCAGAAAAAGTGTTTGCCAATTGGCCAAGACTCCTGTTGGGTGTGAGTTGTTTAGTGGAATACCTGTAACTAGAAAATTTTCATTTTCATTTTCATTTTGCAGCACAGGGTGGGGCAGTAAGAGCGCAAGCCAATCCAAGGCTGATAGAGAAGGAGGGGTAATGGCTGACTCGCCACATGCAGGCTACATGATCGCCATGGGTGAGGATAAGGATTAGGTTGGGGAAGGGGTTTGTAGTGTCTTTGGATTGAGATGATTGCTCTGCTACAAAATGACCTGAAATGTTTAATTTGTATATAATCGGTACTAGTAGTGAGTGTTTTATCATAAATCATTTTTTTTGGGGTTGGTTTTTAAAATTTTACAAGTGATTTGGCCGAAAGGATTACTCTATGGTGACCAAATAAACACCGGGCTTTCAAAATCAGCTCATATAATTTTCTTGAAAATTTTTGGGATTCCGTATCAGTCAGTGTACGCGTTTTGTTGTGCTGGTATTTGTTAATGGCCGTGTTTATGTATTGGCCTTGTCATTATATTGTTAGTGATATTCTTGTCAGTGCAGGTATCTGCGCAATTTCATATAGTAAAGGTGTGACAATGTGACAGCTATCTCCCTTATTCCCAAATGGAACGAAGTATTTGACGTTAAACTAATCGGGATAATAAGCTGCTCTGTTGGACATGGATATTTGTGAGCGGTCTATTAATATACAGTTATGTTTGTAGGTATGATGTGTATGTAGTTTTGGAAATGATAAATGATTAACTTACCCACACTGATTAACTTACCCACACTTATTACTTTTGATTTGTTGAGAACATACCGCCTTAGAAGATACTCGCTTGCATGTGCTTCGTCCACGTAGGTCTTTCATGGGCGGCTACTTGGTATTGTTCCAACCAAAGGCCGAGATGCCTGTCTATCCAAGTTGAGTCGCCATGAGACTCGGATTTGCTTCTACTGTGACACTACCAAGCTCCAAGCCTAGCCATGCTTATTCGAGTATAGTTTCTTTTTTCGTTCTAAAAGTATAAAAAAAAAAAATATTCGCTTCTCTGCCAACAACAGCCAAACCAAATGTAGAATCTGTGTGGTGATGCTTTCCAGAAAATTGCAGACCCATATTAAAACTCAGTTATAATAAAAGTATTAAAATTAAAAGACGATTCTTTGAGTAGTAGTAATATTAGTGAAATTATACCAATTCTATATTGTATGAAAATATGGAAAGGTGTCAAATTAAAAGTTAAAATTCTACTACTAGTGGGTTCAAATGCACTTCTGGTCCACATCACCCCTGGAAACACTGGTTTGCATCTTTCCCGTTTGGGTAAAAATCCAGATAAGCCCTGGGACCTGGTAGTTTTCAAGCTACCACAAGGTTTTTCCAGTGCCCAGGGAGTGGAATACCTGTAACTAGAAAATGAGAAGAAAAATTAGTAATTTCCATTTAATTCCAACTACTTATCTTGACAGACACGCAAATTTCTTATGCTAGAAGTTGTCCCTTTCTTTTCAACTTACCCTTAATGATCGTTAGATTTTGGCCATGTTCTGAAAACTTCATCAGTCAATACCATAATAGTTCGCATAAAATTTCCAGACTTAGTATAGCTGCTGCAAAGTTCACAGAATTTTTGCGAATTTTGAACGTACATATTTCTCAAAATATCAGTACACTTCAAAGAACTTCAGTATAGTTCTCTGAATTTCACCAATGCAAGCAGAACATCAGCAAAGTTAGAAAAAAAAAACTATGATAAATGTTCGAGCCGTTCCAGTCTGTAACGTTGCGAATGAAAATTAATTTATTACAGTGTATCACCCAGGCGCCGCTTGCTGCGATGCACACAAAGGGAAACGCAACATGAACGTCACAACTAGACGCAGCCATAAAGAGAAGACGACAGCAAACGCACAAACAAGGACTGTACAACAGAGTGGCAGCCATCATTATAAAAACGGCTTCCAATGCGTGAAAATTAAAAAACTGTCCAAATGTGAATAAAAATAAAGTATAGTTTTAAGAAACCATTAAGTGTTCTTCATTCGAGAATCTGAATTCCTTTTAAGAAGTGTGGTCTTTCGGATTGTCCGCCGGTTTCCGTTAAGGGAAGCAAGTTATCTTTCATACAGTCTCCTCGCGAACAATTAAGGTTGTACGGAATCAAATTGCACCACTTTTAAATGGCTATAACTTTTTACATGTTGGGTATTTTTTTATGTTGTGTAACTTTCACTAGCATATGTGGAATCGTTGCGAAGATGGAGTCGGAAGAACAGCAGTGGCACAAAGAAATTTTGCGCACGTGCCTCGAAAATCCGGATCTTTCTCATCGTGCCATCAGCCGGAAGCTGAGAATGGTACATTCTACGGTGTCTGAAAGAAAAAAAGTGGCAAAATGGATCTCCGTATAGTGTTAAGGATCACAAGCGGGTAGTTCAAGCTTTCAAGAGGAATCCCAACAGTTCAGTTCGAGATGTGGCGAAGAAACTGATTCTAACCAAAACTTTCGTGTAAAATGCGAAAAGAGGTGAAGGACTACACACGTACAAAGTCCAAATGGCGCCAAATCGCGATGAACGGCAGAATCAAGTGCAGCCAGGCCATCACAGGCATAGGTTTTATTACTTGTCGGGGATACTGTGGATGCTTGTTCCACCTAGCATGTTCAGGGCGGTCGGGAGTATCGCGTGCTCTTATGAGTTACTTCACAAGTCACCGCAAAAACCTGTTCTGGATGTGTGATGACTGTGCCGATCTTTTCGAAAATTCTCATCTCCGTTCCATCACGAAAGAAGCCGATGAAAGAACTCCGCTAGCGACTCTGACGGAGGCAATAAAAAATCTGCAGACGGAAATTAAGCAGCTTTCCAAGCCCGTTTCTTCTATATTGTCTCCAACGGTCAAGCGCTGGCCCTTAATCGAACCTGTTAGACCTGCCAAACGCCTTCGTGGACCTGAACTTACACAAAATGCATCCGAGTGCAAGTCGGGTTCTAAGCATGTAGGGCAAAACGTGGTTTCGGTTCCAGTAATCCAAAAGCCAGCGCATAAATTTTGGCTCTACTTATCAGGCATACGACCTGATGTGAGTAATGATGATATAGCAGCAATGGTACGAGCAAATCTTGATCTGGCCCAGCACCCCGAGGTCGTCAAACTGGTAGCCAAAGGAGCTGATACTAGCAACATGACCTTCTTCTCCTTCAAAGTTGGTTTGGATCCAGCTTTGAGGGCAAACGCATTAGACCCTTCGACTTGACCAGAAGGTATATTGTTTCGGGAGTTTGAGGACTACAGCACTCAAAAATTTCGGAAACCCTCCGTTGCAAACCTGTCGCCAACAAACATCACACCGATGGAAATTGTAGTGCATCAAACACCCACGTTTGCTCAGCAATAATCCCCTACGATCCGATTGCCAACCTGCAGCTACCAGAACGCACAGAACATAGCCCTACGGAAGCCCCGGAGCCAGTCATATCAGTCGTGTACCCAGTTGCAGCTCCTCTCCTAGTCGTTCTGGACCTGCTTTTGACATTGGTGATGGGGTCTTCCAACACGCTACTCCAGGCAAGTTCACATACGATATGAATTATACCGTACCTGATGTTTCCCTGGGTTTCAGCCACCTAAATGTCAACCAGTTTGCTGCTCTTCATACCACGGATTCCGAATTATTTCCGTTGCCAACTGACACGGGACCCATCTCACCGTCACACTCACCACTAAGCATCATAGAAGCTCTTATGCCTTCCGACCTAGTCGTGCCTACATCGTCTACATCCGCACTTCCATAATCAGGCAGCATTAATTTGAGTGGCATCAGCAACAACGCATGTTCACACCAACGTAGTGAAACGGATTCAATATTTTCCATCTACTATCAAAACGTGAGAGGTCTACGCACCAAGACTACTGAACTTCGCTTAAAGCTTTCATCGTGCGATTATGATGTCCTGGTTTTTAGTGAAACTTGGCTTCGTGCGGATATTCAGGACTGCGAACTATCGTCGGATTACCGAATATGTCGTGGTGACCGTAGTCAATCTACTAGTGTACTGTCCAGAGGCGGTGGTGTACTAATTGCGGTCAATTCAAAGCATTCGTGCACATCGGTCTCGTTGAAAAATTGCGATGATCTGGAGCAAGTAACCGTGCGCATAAATCTGCATCACCGATCGCTATTCATCACTGGAATCTACCTCCGTCCACTCTCCAGCGCTGATTTATACACAACTCACACTAACGCGCTACAGACTATCGTTGATAGGCCCTCGTATAATGATATAATACTGTCACTGGGCGATTACAACCTCCCATATCTGAATTGGAGATTTGACGAGGATGTGAACGGATATTTACCATCAAACGCATCCACCGAACAGGAAATGGCTCTCACGGAACCGATGCTCACTAACGGACTTGTCCAAATCAATACACTCTGTAATCAGAATGGAAGACTTTTAGGCCTGGCCTTTTTTACTAAACCAGACGCTGTCACTCTACTTGATCCTCCGATTCCACTACTAGACATCGATCACCATCATAGGCCATTCATCTTAAAACTAGACGCCCACGGTAGTTCACCAATGAATTTTTAGTGCGATTCAAATCCATCTGATTTGAATTTCAGGCTTTGCGACTTCGTCTCGTTGAATAACCAACTGTCTACCAACAATTGGCATCATATTCTGGAGGGCGATTCCGTTGACGCTGCAGCTGAATAATTCTATGACAAGCTGTATGAGACTTTATATGCACGAGTTCCGTTACTACGACGTGTTAGGAGACCGACTTCAGCGCAACCATGGTGGAACCCAGCGTTACGGAATTTACGGAACGTTTTACGTAAATCACGCAAACGTTATCTCAGCACTAGATCCGTCGATAGTAGGGATAATCTTCGATTAATTGAGACCAGATACAACGAATTATTGAAGTCCAGTTACGATGAATACGTCCAACGAGTGCAAGCAAACCTGAAGCAAAACCCATCGGCATTTGGGAAGTTCATGAAATCGCAACGATCTCACAATCGTATCCCAGACACAGTTGAGTTCAACGGAATTACCGCTAACACACCTGCTGACGCTGCTAACTTATTCGCTCGTTTTTTTCAATCGGTTTATGGCTCAAATCTAACATCGCTTTACCCTGCTAGTTTTGATCGCATCCAGGAGTTTAACATAAACTTTCCAATGCTACGTTTCTCGCCGGACAACGTCATGAAAGCACTGACCGATTTGGATGTAACAAAAGGCCCTGGAGTAGATGGCATTCCCCCATCGTTACTTAAATATTGTGCACGTTCGCTAGCTTTTCCAGTCTGCTGCGTGTTCAACCGTTCGATGAACGAAAGAGTTTTTCCCAGTGTAGCAGGCGAACCCATATAATATTGAATCGAAGAATGCCATACAAAATTTGAGGATGACAGATTCATTCTTGTAAGTGAGTTTGAACAATACAGAAGGAAAACTTAATACCATCTTCTGATTCCGAAACAAGAAAGTCCCCGATACCGATTCTCGTTACCCAGCACCATCCGACTCGATCCCCAAATGAAGGCTTCTCAGGTCACGACATTGGCGCAAAGGCTCCTAAAAGGTAAGGAAAAAGCAAAGAAAATTATCTCGAAGCAAGAAGACACAAGGTTTTTTCATAGTGATTTTTTTTCCCCGGTTAGTAGTAAAGTAAATTGTTATTCTCCATGGTGATCATCGCAAAAAAGTTAGTGAACAGTGCAAAGAAAGAAGCTCTCCGCCAAGTGAATCAACGGTCGTTCGGTATACCTAATTCATCTTTTTACTCAATTATTTTCGAATGCTATACGTACACATTTAAAAATAAATTTCGCTATTCGCGTGTAACAAAGTAATTTAGGTAAATCAGGGAAAGAATAAGAGACAGTTAATTAAACATTTGTTCTTATCAGTTGTTCTGTTGTACTTGCATCCATGGTAACCACCGTGAAAAATAACCGGATCCGCAAAATTGTTACTACAATACAAACGAAAATCGTTCGACGCCTATTTCCTTATTTATACGCAAATTCCACAGAACAAACAGTTAGAAACTTTATGATTTTAAACACGTGAGAAAATTTTGTCTTAAATGTTAAGAGCAGTAATTTTAGCAGGAAATAGATGTTTTTATTGAATAATCTACATTATACTATTTCAGTATAATGGATATGATGGTAACGAGAACTGCTTGCCTCGAGTGGCTCCTTGTTAATGAAAATAAAATTGTTTAACCGATATGAATACCAACTTCGAGTAGCTGGTAAAAAAAAAAAAAACATGCTCTGAGTGGCAATATTACTGAAAACCTTGGTCAGGTGTTAAAAATAACTGCAATAGCGCTGGATATAATAATCACAAGAATTCTTGCCTCGAGTGGCAACTTATTTATGTAAACGGATCTGTTAGACCAATATAAATACCAACTTCGAGTAGATGGTAAAAAAAATGCTCTGAGAGGCAAAATTTCTGAACACCTTGGACAGGACAATAATCCAACGGCAATATTGAATACCAATATTGCCTTGCCTCGAGTGGCATGCTAAATATTTGATACTAAATACAAAATTCAAATAAACAGTTCAAATTATTTATGAAATACATAATATCATCTCATCAGTGTTGACCAAACGCAAAAACAACGACTTCAATGCAGCAGTGCCAGAAAAAGTACGAAAGATTGCAACCGTTTCCAAGAACGAATATAGCAATGACGAACAAGAAAATTCAGTAAGTGAATAATTTCAATTACTATCCTGATTATACTGATTACATTGACTGCTAAATTTGATTATTTTATGATAACTGTTCATTAATAAAACTAGAGAATAAATTAGGTTATACTTTATTATTTTCTTGATAAATTGGTTCATATATCTTTCAGAAAATGATTCTGCGAAAATGACGTGAAAGAAAATTTGAATAATGTCAGAAATAATGTAGAAATTGTCGGAAAAGTAGCAGGCTTACCAGTTAAGTTTTTGATTGATTCTGGAGCAGAAGTTAACACGGTTGATAGGGAAACATTTGAAAAGCTAAGGAATGACATTCATTCAAAGGACGCGTTGATCTGTATATCAATGGGTTCAGATCAACCACTAAGATCATATGCATCCCAAGACCATATTGCAGTAATTGCAACATTTTTGACAAATTTCTATATATCCAACGATCGACCACAAACCATAGAAAAATTATATGCCATTGAAAACGGTAGGCCACTGCTTGGTAGGAACACTTCAATCCGATACAGTGTTCTTCAAATTGGCCTAAATGTTTCAATTTCCGCGACAGATAGCACAAAAGCGAATTTAAAAATATTTCCTGGAGAAATGTGTTCCGTAACAAGCTCTGACGAGTTTCATAAATTCAATGTGGCAGCCCCGTTAAACTATCGTTCGATAAATATTTACCACCGTCACGACTTGTGTTCACCAGTATTCTACCGGCATTCAAGGATGAAACGATACGTAGAATCAAAGACCTTTTGCGTACAGGAATAATCGAAGAGGTGACACACGACATGGATAAATCTTTCTGCTCCTCTTTACTAGTCGTTCCAAAAGGTAAAAACGACATTCGATTAGCGGTCGATTTAAGAGGCCCCAATAGAAACATAATCAGAACACCTTTTCGAATGCCAACCTTAGAATCAATATTGGCCGATTTAGAAGGTGCTGCCTGGTTTTCAACGATAGATCTGAAAAGCGCACTTTTCCACGTTGTTTTACATGAAAATTCAAGACACTTGACCAACTTCTTCGCAGGAAATACCACATACCGGTTCAAACGATTGCCTTTTGGTTTATGCAATGCCCCGGATATATTTCAAGAAATATTACAAACTATAATACTAGCAGATTGTAAAGGCACTTTCAATTATCTGGACGATATTCTGGTTTATGGAAAAACTAAGGAAGAGCATAATGCAAACTTGAGTGCTGTTCTCTGACAATTGCGTGAACATAATGTAAGCCTCAATGAAGAAAAATGCGTGCTTGGAAAGCAATCAGTTAAGTTTCTAGGTTTCTTACTTTCACATGATGGGCTGCGAACCGAAGAAGATAAAATAAAGGCTATCAAAGACTTTCGTAGACCTGAATCTGTCTGAGGTGAAAAGTTTTCTTGGACTGATGAATTTCACAATACAGAAGGAAAACTTAATACCGTCTTCTGATTCCGAAACAAGAAAGTCCCGATACCGATTCTCGTTACCCAGCACCATCCGACACGATCCCCAATGGAAGGCTTCTCAGGTCACGACACCCAGCGTTTGGAAGATTGCTTCGATTGTGCCTATCTACAAAGCAGGAAATCGGAACAGGGTCGACAACTACCGTGGGATATCGCTTCTCTGTTGCTTTAGCAAAGTATTCGAGACCATGGTTCACAACGCTATGTATAATATCATTCATCCCCTTATATCAGAGTACCAGCATGGGTTCATCAAGCACCGCTCTACCACCACAAATTTATTATGCTACACAAACACGCTGTTTCGAGAGGTCGAATCACGGAGGCAAGTCGATTCTATCTATATAGATTTCTCTAAAGCCTTCGATAAATACCTTCATATTTACGCAACCGCAAAACTAAAAGCCATTGGATTTTCAACTTGGTAAGTTGAATGGATTCTTTCTTATTTGACCAACCGCCAGTCCTTTGTTTCTATAAACTCTGCCCGATCGAATGCATTCGTAATTACCTCTGGAGTACCACAAGGGAGCGTGCTTGGGCCAATGCTATTCGTTCTTTTCGCCAACGATCTGTGCCCGCGTATTTCATCATTCAAGCAAATGTTTGCCGACGACTTGAAGATCTTTAGAGTCATCACGACCCCACTTGACTGCCTCGTCTTACAAAACGAATGTAATGAAAACGGTATGAGCTTATATGCAGGAAAATGTAAGGCGATAACGTTTTCCCGCAGAAGTGCTACCATCAAGCATCAATACACAGTTGGCTCTGCCCCACTAGAGCGTGTATCCTCCATCTGCGACCTCGGTGTTACAATCGACGCCAAGTTGAAATTCAGCGAACATGTCGTACTTGTCACGGCAAAAGCCTCCGCGGTTCTCGGACTCATTCGACGTCATACCTGATACCTGACGTTCACAGATATATACGCACAAAAAACATTGTTCTGCACCTTGGTCCGTAGCATCATTGAATATGCAGCCGCCGTCTGGACACCTCATCATTCATCAATGATCAACAGAGTCGAAAGAATTCAAAAGTCATTCATACGCTTTGCACTCCGCAATCTCCCTTGGAATGACCATTCAGCTTTACCCGACTACACCGCACTGTGCATGCTGATAGGACTGAAAACCTTATCTGCTAGGGCGCACTCACATTCAGAATCTTGTTGTATTCGACCTACTACGTGGCAATATCGATTGTCCAGAACTACTCCAGGACGTTCCCCTGTATGTTCCTCCGAGGCAATTGCCAACTCTTCGCCGTACCTGCACATCGGACTAGTTATGGTTTCAACAACCCACTCGACGCTTGCCTGCGAGCGTTTAACAACGTTAATGAACATTTCGATTTCATGACCAGTAGAAGCACATTCAGAAATAGTATTAAGAATATTAGAAATGAGAGTAGTCTGTACGATTGTACGATGTACGATAAATAAATACGGTAGGTAAAACACGTTCAGGGAAGCTCTACACCCAGATGTTGACGAAACCACATTGCCTCGTTATGGATGATGAGACGTACTTATGTAAAAGCAAACTTCCGGCAGCTTCCGGGGCTCCAGTTTCTCACTGCGCATCATAAATTCGATGTCCCTGAGGACGTTAGAAAGCAGAAGATGTCAAAGTTTGCCAAAAAATACATGGTTTGGCAAACAATTTGCTTGTGTGGAAAGCGGAGCACCCCATTTGTGACAACTGGAACGGTCAATGGGCAGGTGTACCTAAAGGAATGCCTCCAAAAGCGTCTCTTTTCTCTTCTGAGGTCACACGATGGTTCTACGATTTTCTGGCCGGATTTAGTTTCGTGCCATTACTTGAACGAGGTTCTGGAGTGGTACAAAGCTGAGGAGGTAAATTTCGTCAATCTCAAGCCCCCGAACGCACCGGAACTACGGTCAATTGAAAAGTACTGGGCCATCATGAACCAGGCACTTCGGAAGCATCCTAAGGAAGTGAAATTAGAGGAAGATGTAGAGAACAAATGGATTGCCACGCAAAAAAAGTTTGTCCAAATGTTATACAGGACCTCATGACTAGTGTAAAGAAGAAGGTTTGTGCATTTGAATATGAAATTGAAATTGAATAAAAAAAAAACAGGGGAAAACATTCATATCATGTTTTATTTTACTCTTTGAAAGTTTGAAGATGATTGGTTGAGCGGGCGAATTTTGCCGAATATTTGTGTGTGTCGCAATTTCATTCTATACACCCTTTAGCTTAGTTTGAGCGTTTGCATTTAGTAGTTGCCGCGGTTCTCACTAATGGCGCCACAAGCGCACAAAAAGGATCGCCTGAAAAAACGTGAAGTGAATTATATTGTTAATATAGTATATTTGATAATTGGCAGACTTTTACTTCGACCAGTGTGCAGGTGGTAGTACAATATAACTGATTTCGCCGTCCTAATTTGACTACAACCAAAACGGGCACAATGATTTGCGATGCATAGATGTATTCACCACCTGCTGGCAGAACTGTCTATTTTTTTTAGTGCAGACGTTATGATAGGATTTGGAAATCCTCTAGCTTTCAATTAGCCCTTTCAAGTGGAAAGGTAGCTGAAGAAAATCACCGGGTTAAACAAAGCAATTCACCAAACATAACAACCCCAAGTAGCAAACTTCGATCATAATTATTTGTAGTATCATGATTATGACTTAGCAAGTCATATATATGTTATCACAACCGAATGGTATCAAGTGGTCTGGGTGACGCTTTATTTCGTTACACGCACAAAGTTTAACTAGATAATTTATTGCTGTTTCGATTCATGAAAGCGACGTATCAAAATTATTTAACGTACGCCACATAAAAATTAATACGATGCAATTATTTCGCATCTCATGACGATTTTCTCCGTGAATATTAGCTTTTAACGCCGGGCGCAAAATGCAATCATGCAGTAAGCATCAAACAAAGCAATCCTTGGGCAAGGTGACGTTTGCCACCGGCCGGCTGCACCATAGTTACGAACTGAAGATTACAACACCGCTCGAGAGGCTTATCTTGTGTCGCTGTTGTGTAACACTGCCAGCATGCATGGGTGGGACTTTACTCTACCACTCACTCAGGACTCACAAGGCTCTGGCATCGTTGGCAAAGACAAATAGATAGACGGATCCAATCATGAACCGCTGATGCATGGCAGTTTGCCTGTCCTCCAAACAGCGCGAGAACCATTCAAACATGAATCGCTACTCACTGGTGGTACGCAAGTGAGGGATTATCCCTGCTCAGGGTTCTTGTTCTCGCTGGAAGCTTTGCCAGCAGCAAACATCGCAACACACTCCTTGCACACGTAGATCAACAATACACGGATCGCGAGGAATGACTTGTTGTAGCCTTGAGGCTTATCCTGGAGGCGGGATTTTCGATTCGGGTCACATTTTGACCCGCCATTTAGCCAAGTGCGTGCTAGATTGGATTGTGGTGAATCTAAATCGAATGTTTTATGGACTCGCGATGACTTCGTTTATATTTGACATTGCTGAGCAAATAAGGCACGAGAATAAATCATGCCGGGCAGAAATACGTATATGTTTTGCATGGTTCGTCTCCTCAGCACAACCGGTTATTGTAAAATATATCAAAAGGATTTTACTTTAAGGTTGAAAAAGTCGTTATGAGCAACGATGATGATTACCTGCTTTTGTTTTCTTCTCTCTGACAAAAAAGATTTTTGGTCATTTTCAGTATGCTCTAAATTTAATCTGGTAGTTTTAAGAACTTGGTTTGCTAACACATTACACCAATACAAAAACACCATTTGCTTTTCAAACTACCACAATTATAATGGGTCCTTAATGTTTCCAAAAATCACATTTTCACAGCTTTTAAAAGGATTCACAGCTCACGTGCTGGGTTTTCTTTTTTCACCTTTTGTTCCTTCAAACACTTTAATATTAGAAAACTGATTCAGAAATTCCCACACGAGGAACAAACCAAGTCACTTTATTGTCGATATAGCAAAACAGCGCTACTCGTAAAATCACTTGCACCACAAGTAAAACCTCACGATCAATTTGACCCTATTGCAAGATTCTCAACAGTATAAGCCACACTTTAGACTGCACACACACTACCCGAGCAAAGGTTTATACCAAATTGATAACAAATTCTGATATCATATTATCAGTGTTGGATCACTAAATATGTTATCATTTAGGCTGAGTGATAACAAATTGATATTCGTTGGATATCTTAATATCAACTCGTTTTGTTATCATCGAGTTCATTTTGATAACAAATTTTGTGATATGAACAAATTATTTGAGATAATTTCAAATTATGTTATCAACATGACATCAAATTCATACGCTAATAACTGGACTGGTTCTTCTAGTAAGAAGCTCAATTTCATTTCCATCACATGCTGGTAATATTCCGCATTCGTCAGCATGCTGGTAGAATTCAGTAGAGTTCGTCAAAAATCGTCTTATAAAATGGATAACAGATGATAACAAGATGTGTCGATGTTGATTACTAAATTTGTTATGCGATAACGGATGAGTTCAAAATGCTATCTGAGATAACAAAATTTGTTACTTATTTTATATCAGTTTGTTATTTTACTTTGCAAGGGTACGCTTCAAGCGAGATTCATCGATTATCGACAGTTGCCAGATTTACATCTTGATAGTTTCAACTGATGGCGTTTGGTATATGATGATATGATGATGATGGTCCCGCCCTTACCCCTACAAAGGTTTGAGCTAGACGATTTTATCTCTAAGATAATTAATTAGGTAACAATTCAAACCAGTTATGCAAAAAAATAATCGAACTGATTTCATCTACAGATATAAATTTCTTCAAAAGTATCCATTTGCTTCGCAGCGACATAATCGTGAAAAGCTTTGAGGTTAACCACAAAAGTTCGCAAGTATTCCCAGCGATCAGGAAATTCTGTTGCAATTCAGATCACAGAATCCAGTCAAAGGACATTATCAAAAGACAAGCCAATATCCGATCCTGCCCGCTACCGAAACAGAGGTTCCAACACTAATGGAACCGCCACCTTAGTTTTGGGCTGACCAAGGATATCCCCACTCAGGGAGATCGAGAAAATTTCCAAACCGAAAAAATCCTCGACCGGCATTAGTCAAACTTTTACTTTCAACCACAAAAGAATTGACGAAGAATTCCCCGACATTCAGCCAGACAACTCGCTACTATTTCATAGTACCATCTAAAGCATCAAAGGCCAATTTTTTTTAACGAATTCAAAAAGAAGTCCATCATATCTGTATACCGCGCGCGAGGCTCAAACAATTGTAGACTACTTTCTTTATTATTTTTTTTTAAACTAATACAACATTATACAAATTTCCATCATCATCATTGTGACGAACAAAATAGTGAGTATTGTAGTATTGTAAATGTGAAAAAATAAAATTGAAAAAATAAAATAGCCAACTCATTATAATCCGTTTGTAAAGAACTTCGTCAGATACATTCTTCATTATTACAAAAAAAAAGCAACATAAATGTACAAGAAATGGTCTACACAAAATAATCCGTTTTATAATAATAAAACATCGTCAGGTACAATCTTCATAAATATTGAAAAAAAAATTACGCTTGCTGCTCAGAATACAGTTTTAACGTGTGAAATACATAGTCTTTTAAATTCTGAAAGTGTTGGTGCACGTTTAATGTGTCTTGGCATCGAATTGAAAACATTTATTCCTTTAAAATATAATGAGTTTTGTGAAGCACATGTCAAGAAATTCGGTGTTCTTATTTCATCCGCGTTTCTAGTATTATATCTATGAAAATCACTTCCTCTTTCAATTCGATCACACAAATATCGAGGAAGCAAACCATTAACTATTTTAAAAATGAACACCATAGTTAAATACACAATTCTTTGCTTCACTGATAGCCATTGTAAAGCGTCTAACATAAAAGTCGAGGAAGTGAATCTGTTACATCTTAAAATCAAACGCATTATTTTATTCTGCAAACGCTGTAACCTCAATATTTGTGTTTGGTTGGCCAAGAATAAAATGGAAGGGCAAAACTCTAAATGAGGGGAGATGATTGATTTGTATAGCTGTATTTTACTGCAAGTAGTTAAATCGTTTTTTAATCGGCATAGAATTCCATACTTCTTGGCAATTTTCTTGATGACATTGTCAATGTGAGCGTTGAACTTTAGCTTGTCATCAATAATCACGCCAAGATATTTAAACTCCCGAACGCGATCAATTGTCTCACCATCAATCGTAACGGAGACATTCTCATTTACTCGATTCTGTGAAATTACCATAAATTTAGTTTTACTTATATTCAATTTCAATTGCTTACATTTCAACCATCTACTTAGAAAACGCAAATCTTCGTTCAAATGGGTAACGGCTTCATTTAAATCTTTAGCTGCAATGAACAACACAGTGTCATCTGCAAACAGATTAATGTCACAAAATCGTAAAACACGTCGCATGTCATTAATATACATAATAAACAAAAGGGGCCCTAATACACTTCCCTGGGGCACACCAAGGTTATTCCCCACGGGACTGGAAACAGAATCATTAAAAACAGTCCTTTGAGTTCTGTCAGACAAATAGCTTTCAAACCATCTGTATGCAGTACTCGAAATTCCAAAGCGCTTTAATGCTTTCAACAACAAGGGCCTAGAAATTGTTTCAAAAGCGCGTTTCAGATCCAAAAAACAGCAAAAATTGTTTGTTTACTCTCTAAGTTATCTTTCCATTTTGCTAATACTAAATTTAACGCGGTTTCACAAGAATGGCCTTCCCGGTAGCCAGATTGTTCCGAAATCAACAAAGAGTTACTATTCAAATATTGTAACAACTGGCCTTTCACAACAAGCTCTAAAATTTTCTCTAATGTGTGCAACATGTTGATAGGACGAAACTCTTCGGCTTTAATCGTCCCAGCAACCTTTTGAATCGGAACAACCAACGATTCTTTCCACACTTCAGGCACGTGCCCAGTTTGCAATGATTCATTAATAAGGTCCAGTAAAGTGTGACCAATGACATGAAAGCAATCTTGAATAACTCTAGCATTAACATTATCTACTCCAGCCGTTTTTCCTAATGAAAAGCAAATATTTCTAAGCTCATCTATTGTGATCGGGTGAAAAGTTTCAAATCTGCAATTAATATTAACTGGCTGGTTTAATTCATCAGGTTCATCGACCAATTCAATTGATTGGTTGATCAATGAAACGCTATTGACGAAATAATCATTAAACTTAGATGCAATTGCTTGTTCAGACTGTTCTATTGTGCCTTCAAAAGTTATGGACCGCGGTCTGCAATTGCTAGGTTTCAATAATGATTTCAAAATTTTCCATAACTCTCTGCTGTTGTTTTGATGTTGATCAATTTTCCTCTGTATATATTCACAACGAGCTTTTTAATGGATTGTGAATATTTATTCCGCGCGATTGTGTACTTATTCCAATGATTATCACTATTAGATCTACAAAACTTTTTGTGCAATTTATCCCTCTTACGTTTAAGACGTAAAAGATCCAAATTGTACCAGCTGTTCGAGTTCTTCAAAGAAACAAATTTTTGTTCAACTAGCTTATTTGTACACGTTTTCATGGTATTAGTAAGAACAGCTGCAGACTCATCTAAACTACCGCTCGCGATTGGAAAATCCACGCTTCTCTGAACAAGGTTAGAAACAGCCTGTTTTGAATATTTCCTCCAGCACTTCAATTTCACAAAATCATCGCTATTATTCAAGTTATTCTCAATTACGTTAATACCTACTGTCTCATGATCGGTTATTTTCAAATCAGTATCGACAACTGAACAAACAGAATCAAGGTTAGAATAAACATGATCAATCAAAGTTCTACTGTGCCTGAAATTCGCGTATATTCATCTACCGTTTGTCTTAAATTGAAAAAGTTAGCTAAATTCTTCAAATGATTCGAATTATTATTATCACGCCAATTTATATTGAAATCACCAGCAATTATATTTAATTTACTCGAATCAAGAAATACCTCAAGCCAGTTCTCTAAAA